>SKCR01046197.1:0-111438 GCA_019454045.1 Zanthoxylum bungeanum | reverse complement strand
GATGCACGACTATATCATAGAACTCAGGTGATCTCACAATGGATTCAAACCATTGGGATAGGCCGAGAAATCTGACTTCTTCCTTGGAGATAGGGAAAGGCCGAGCCAGTACACTGAACTCATATGCCATGGCCTATGACATGAAAACAAGATCCAAGGTCAGTCATCAACCAATAAACAAGTAGAAAGGGATTAAAAGTGGCAGTATATACCTCTACTAGAAGAATATGATGAGGGAAAATTCTGAAGATATTTTTTGAAGAAGGGAATTATGGAGCTCTCATAGATGATTTTGGTAAACACGGTGAATAAGAAGGAAGCGAACCTGATTTTTATATACCGGTGGATGTCTGAGTGCATATTTTCATCTCAATAAAGGTTTAACACCTTAACTGATCGAAGCATAGTGGCCCGAGTGCCCATATTCGTCTCAGCGGAGGCCGAAAAACCTTAATCAATAGAAGCATCGGGGTCTGATGCCCATTTTTATCTCAGTACAGGTTGAAAAACCTTAACTGATCAAATCATCGAGGGTCTGAGTACCTGTTTTAATCTCAGTATAGGTCAAAGTACCTCAACTGATCGAAATCAAGGGCCCGAACGCCCATTTTCATCTCAGCAGAGGTCAAAACACCTCAATCGATCGAAACATCGGGGGTCCGAGTGTCAATTTTTTCATCTCAGCACAGGTTAAAACACTGCAATAGATCAAAGCATCGAAGGCCTGGATGCCTATTTTCATCACAGCGGAGTTTGAAACACCTCAACTGATCGAGGAATCGGGGGCCCAAGTGCCCATTTTCATCTCAATAAAGGTTGAAGTACCTCAATTGATCGAAATTTCGGAGGTCGGGGTGACCATTTTCATCTCAGCGGAGGTCGAAGCACCTCAAATAATCGAAGCATCGAGGGTCCGTGTGTCCATCTCATCTCATTCGAGTTCGAAGCACCTTAAACTAATATAAGCATCGGGGGCCCGAATGCCTATTTCCATTTCAATCGATCGAAGCATCGGAGGCCCGAGTGCGCATTCCCATTCCAACTGATCAAAACATCATGGTACCTGAGGGTCCGTCAACTATCAAACCACCAATAAATTCTATTAACAAGCATCAGTATATAGCAGAGGTAAGTCAGGTGATGCCAGACGATCCATGTAAGTAAAAATACATGCATAACTTTGATAGACTTTTCACAATCATACAATGCATATGCCTACCAAAGTGGGGGCTACTATAGACAATGAATTTTTATAAAATAGCCCGATGATGAGTCTTTTATGAGGATGCGCTTGAAGAGTTTTAGGAAGTTGTAAGGTTTAATGCTATAAAAGAAAGAAACCCCAAAAAATCAAATAGCCGAAGTTCTGGCGAGATATCATCTATGTTCGGCCGGACATAAATCATCAAGTTCGGCCGGATGTTCTTAAAGTCTAGCCGGATATATATCAAGTTTTAGAATAGCAGAGAGACTCAATTTATTTTCCCTTTTAACTGGTTTCCATAATACAAAGCCTTCATTATTAATCAATTTCCAAATAACCTTTTTCTTTAACAAGTTTTTTCCTTACCGAAGAGGATCATTTCCATAATAACCACAACCTTGGCACTATAAAGGAACACTGTAATTTTCATAGGGTATTGATTGTAGAAGAGAGGAAACATTATCAATAGAAACACTAACATTAGAAATGAGACACAAAGAGCAAAAAACGAGTCGTATTAATAAAAAAACCAATAGCCCAGTAAAATCCTACCAGATTCCTAAACATAGTAACCCTCTGATTCCTTCGACGAAGAAGACCAACCCAATGAACTTGACCTTCGGCAATGTTGTCGGAGCTGAGTAACGTTTGAGGTACGACCTGAGGGCCCTTAAAACTTAAACTACGCTTTCAAAACCCATTGTATTGTTAACGTCGTATATTCGACCAAACGTACATCTATCATACAGAAAGTCTGGCCATATGACAGTTATAGCCAGCCTAGAGTTCCTGGTGGTATATAGGATGGTAACCTGACGTAGATTCCACAACCGAATCAGAATGGATGGTAGTATGGTTTGCACTTGGGATACAACTCTACATACCACCACGAAACATGTATGCATGGTTTTACTTTTTTTTTCATTATGATTATGTTTAATATATGATTGCTATTTAATTCAATGTTATCATTACTAATGCCTGTTGTCTGCATTGGTTATTGCCTCATTACTTTAACATGGAATTTGCAATTATCTGTGTGCAGGAGCCTGCGTTTTTGGTTACACAGTAAAATCCAGCCAGACTTCCTACACGTCCGGTCAAACATCATTTAAATCCGGACAAGACATATAATTAATCTTAGAAATCAATTTTCAATTTTAAGCTACTTAGTTAGTAGCTTTACCGATTAACCTTAGAAATCAATTTTCCCAATTAGCATATTTAATATTGACAAGATTAATATATGATATGGAAAAATAATATAAAACTTGCAATAAATAAATGGGATAAAGATAGAGAAATTGACACCGGAGTTATAATGGTTCGGCCAACTCCTGCTTATGTCCATTACTACAAGCCACACTTGAAGCTTTCCACTATTAAAATGAATCTGCACTTTACACAGAGAGTTTTCCGGGCTCACTCCCAAACCTATATAATAGACGTCTTTTATCCAAGCTCATCTTAACCTTTTACACAAATCCACCCTTGAGAGTATACCCACTCACACAAGGGATTTTCACACAAGTGTTTGATATAAAAGTTTACAACCATAATTTGGGTACTCATAAAAGATTACAAAGAAGATTTAAATGTTGCCACATGTCACTTTGAAACTTTGAAACATTTAGTGCATTTAATAGGTGAATAACCTTAACTAATGGAAACTTTTAAATATTTGATATATTTAGTAGGTGAATGAACTTTATCTAATGAATGTATTTATTATTTGTAGAAAGTGAATGAACTTGATCTAATGAATTTATTTGTAATATTTAAGTAAATGAATTTGCTAATACAATTACTGATTTAAGTTAAATGTGAATTATTTATTATTGTTATGTCTACAAATACATATACAATATAATAAGATAGACATTTTCTATTTTAGAATGAATTAAAGGAAAATTTATCTCCTCTTCATTTTACTTATTTAATTCTCTCATGTTGGTACATACATCAACATGATTCGATATAGTTCTAATGTTTATTAATCTCAATTGTTTATGTAATTAATGTTTGTTATGATGGACTTTTGATGCATAAATATAAATCTCAGTTTCTTTTTTAATAATTAAAACCGTCGCAACAAGCGAATACTCTTCTAGTTAATTATAAACATAAATCTACGGGGTCCAAAATTTTAAGGCTCACATCTATCAAAAGACCAGGATCCATATCCGGGTTGGTGGCTATTGTATGTGTGATACATATACAAATCATTTTCGAATGAATTTTAGTTAGGGGGAATTGACAATATAAATATTTTTTAAAATAATGAGTTTACATAAAAGTCCACATTGTCGGAAAAGTCTCTTGCCCTTGTTTTTCACATAATCTTGTCTCCATTTGCCCACCTTCCAAACTCATTAGAGAGATTTTGGGAGTATATGGTATTATTTCCGAATGTCGTTTTTTATATTTGTTTTGTAATGTAGAAATGATTTGTCTTGGTAAATTTAAAAATGTGTTTATAACAAAAAACAAATGGATTTTTATTTTTAGTATTATTTTTTAAAAACAAATAGCTTAACAAACATAGATGTGTATGGAATTTTCCAACGTGTATAAGTTGCATTTTCAAAGGGTTGCAATAGCTTTCAAAAAAAAAAAAATATATCTCTCTCATAATATGGATGAGTATAGTTTATGGGAATTTTTTTTTTTTTTTTTTTTGTGTTTAGATCTTACAGCTTTCTTCTAAGAATACTCTTAAAGTGTTTTGGTCATTTTAGATCTCCTTATCTTATTTGAACAATCTTTCCTTCTTTCAATCTGTTTCCTATTCCTTATCTTGTTCAGATTTAAATTTTGGTTCTCGGTCTTGTTTATTTTCCACATTTATCATTGAAAAATAAAGATAAAAGACAAACCTGAAATTTCTATAATAAAAACTGAGTTCATTGATAAAATTGAAGTTTAAGGTAACAATAAGTATTTAAGAATCATTTTTTTATAATAAAACTATAATTATAAACTAACCCTAATAACTTTACTTGTACATCTATGAACATTATTGAATTAAAACTGAAACTGAAAAATAAAATAAAAAATAAAAAGCTGCACTCCATTCGTTCGAACTATGCAGAAGCTCGTTCAAACAAATAGACTAGTTCGAATGACTCACGAACGAACATCCCCTATCACCTCGTCCGAACGACATGAAATCTCGTTCAAACGAGCATGCCACTACATCAAGCCCTCCAATTTAGAAATAACTCACCTTCGAGTTCGCTGGCTATATTGCTTCATCCTCGAGATACTCAAACAAATCAAAGACAATGAAGGTATCAGAAATGTTCCAGTTATCAGGAAAGAGAATCATAAAGTCGTATCATCAATCATCCGACTCACAAAAGGCCCAAATTTGTGTGTAGAGATTGTATTTTTACAGAAAAGCCCGATGATGAGTCTCTTATGAGGACGCAACTGAAGAGTTGAAGAAAGTTGCAAGGTTTAATGCTGGAAAAGAAAGAAATCCCGAAAATCCAATAGCTGGTGTTTTGGCCGGATATCATCTATGTCCGGCCGGGCATAAACTATAATGTTCGGCTTGATGTTTTTAAAGTCTAGCCGGATAAATATCGGGTTTTCAGAATAGTAGAAAGACTTGATTTTCTTTCCCTTTTAACTGGTTTGCATAACACAGAGCATTCATTCTTAATTAATTTCCCAAATAACCTATTTGTCTATTTTCTTAATAGTTGTTTTCCTTATCAATGGGATCCTTTCCCTAATAACCACAGTCTTAGCTTTATAAAAGAACACTACGTTCTTCACAGGGGATTCATTGAAGAAGAGAGGAAACTTATGCAATAGAAACACTAGCAATAGAAAAGAGACACATAGAGCAAGGAACGAGCCTCACTCATAAAAAAACTAATAACCCAATAAAATCCTACAAGATTCCCAAACACAGTAACCCTATGATTCCTTCCAACAAGAAGATCAAAACAACGTACTTGACTTTCAATAATGTTCTCGGAGCTGAGTAACGCTTTAGGTATGACTTGAGGGCCTTTAAAACTTAAACTCCGCATTCAAAACTCGATGTTTTGTTAACGTCTTATATCTGGCCGGACATCTTGTATGTCCGGTCGGACATATATTGGTCATATAAAAAGTCTGGCCATATGATGACTATAGTCAGCCTCACGTTTCTCATGGTATATAGGATGGAAACCCGAACGTAGATTGTATAGACGAATCTAAATATACGGTGGTATGGTTTGCTCTCTGGATACAACTCCACGTTCCACCATAAAATAGATGCACACGATTTTACTTCTGTTTTCATTATTATTCTATTTAATGTATGGTTGTTAATTGGTTCACTGTTATCACTACTAATGCCTGCATTGATTATTTCCTCATTATTGTAATATGGAATTTATAATCATATGTTTGCATGAGCCTGCATTTTTGGTTATGCAATAAAATCCGGCCAAACTTCCTACAAGTCTTGCCGAACATCACTTAAATATGAACCAACCATATAATTAAATTCAGCCAGTATTCTGTGAGTCCAACCCAGTGAATCTGTTTTGCTTTATCTTTTGACTGCTGCAAGACATGTATTTCTTTTTGTTATGATATTATTTATCATTTGTGTGATTTATGCATTATAAGACATTTGGATCCTCCTTTGAGTCTGGATATTATATTGGCATCAATAGAAGATTATTTCGAACCCAAAAGATTTTAAGGTCAGACCTTGCGAGGGTTGTAGTGCAGCCTTAAATCATTCCCAGTGTCTTATATTGGTTGGCGACTTCTTCATTCTCCGGTAAGTCCCCCGTGGGATAATCCATACTCTCTACGGGCTGTGAGCCCAACAGTGTCATGGTAGCCAATTTCATCGGCATAACGGTAAACCCCGCTTCGCTCTTACAGATGGCGAGTTCACTGGGGGATAGAGAATCAACCCTGAAACATGCCTTGTAGTATTCATGGAAAGATTGAGGTGAATCATATCTTCATTCTTTTGCATACCTTTTAAACTTGATGGTGTTACATATTGTGAAATCGCTTTCACTCAAGGCGATGGTTGTTATGTGATGATACCCATCACTCGTTGGTACGTACCCTCGAGGTATAAAAAAGGCGAGTCCATTGATCGTTTCAACCCTTGGATGAGGAGACCTAGTTATGGATAACCTTTTGCCAATGAGAGTCTCACAGTAACCCTAATGAGCCCACATATGAGCCAATAGTTATTTTTCCCTGGGAATAGACCTCCATATTGCTTATGTTTAGGCCTTAACTATTTGAAGTGGATTGACCCTGTTACCATGGAGCGTAAACTTGTTGGGCCTTTTCAACTGGGACAAGTTTGCATTTCAAGATAATTAGACCAATTAATCTGAAATGTCTATATGCCAACTTATATGACAACCTTGTTGGGCATAAAATATTTAGTTAAGGTTCAAATGCCCTAAAATAAAAGGTACACCCTCGCATTGGCCCATTTGAACGTTCCTAAATATTTCTCGGCCCATCCCCAAATGACCATGGTTATCGAAGTTCCTATTCATCATTTTTAGACAGTGGCATGATACCCATGTAAGGCCTAGTGATTTTATAAATGGGCGGCCTTTGTCTTTTAACAATGAAAAAGAACCAAAGTAGCCAAGGTTTACCCTTTAGAATTGGAGAGAGCGAGCTCACATACCCTATGTTGGTGCAAGAGCTAAGCCAAACCTAGGGCATATATGAGCTTTCCACGTGTGTGGGAGAGATCAGGTTGGGAGGACGTATGTTGCATGAACAAGCCCTGTATCACATGCATCTACAAGCATATCATGCATCATACTGACTTATTGTGGTTGCAGTGACCGGCGTAAACACACACGTATAACGCAAGCGCACGTATCGTTCAAGTAGTATAAAAATATCGATCCCACGAGGACTTAATTCCTATTGTTGTTATTAATTATTGAATCTATTTATTTACAAAAATCTAATTGAGGGTGAAGAGAATGATTGCTTGATTGATTTGGTTGATTGTAGTTTTGCAAAATAAATAAATAAATAAAAAGACAAAAGAAAATACTAAGGAAAATAACAAAAGACACAAAGATCTAGGGTTGTGAATCATTCTAATATCTTTTAAAAGATGAAGTGATTATTTAATGTTTGTGTAATAAATCAGTTTACTAACCTGGAACACGAAATTATGCAAAAGCCTCTGTCGATGGTCAGACGCAAATACCCACTTTAACCCAATTGAACCATATATCTATGTCAACCAAATTATCTGGATTCATTAAGTTTAAGTTCCAATTATGGCTACCCCCGCCCGACAGGTATATGTCTATCCTGTAAGGAAATCTATTAAAGGGTTATCTATCCTCAAGGAAGATCGTGGGCTATTAAGTCTAAGGCTTAAACCTAAAATCCCTATGTCTAGTTCATTTTAGATTTACCACATCAATCTTATTAGTGATTAGACAACAAGAAGCATTAAGCTTAAGACTTAATAAGTAAACTTTTAAATTACCCAAACTATAAAATAACCCCTTATAAACCGGTGATATTAGAATTCATCACAACCCCAGATAACTAACACATAACTAGGGCTAGAAAAGACTTAAAAGTAAAAGACATAAAGTAAAAATGCTGAAAGTAAATTGCTGAAAAGTAAATGACGGAAACTAAATGCTGAAATTAAATACTGAAAATTAAATGCTGAAAGTAAATGCTGAAAAGTAAATTACTGAAAGTAAATTGCTGAAAAGTAAATTGTTGAAAAGTAAATGCTAAAAAGTAAATGATGAAAGTAAACTGCTGAAAAGTAAATTGCTGAAAAGTAAATGCTGAAAAGTAAATTGCTGAAAAGTAAATAAAGTAAAAGTACAATAAAAGAAAATGCTGAGGTAAAATGATCCACTTTTATTACTTCTATTTTAGATATCTCCCTTAATATAATATATTAATTTTGCATGATAATTACCAACCATCCATATAGGCGGTATCCAGATTAAGTCAAATTAATAATTAATTACCAACCGACCAATTAGGCGGTATCCATTTTAGTCAGGTTAAAACCAATTTAAATAATTACCAACCGACCAATATGGCGGTATCCTCGTTAAGTCAGGTTTTAACTAATTTATATATTATAATTAAGGGAGATTAATCTAAATATTAGTAATAAAAGTTTTACCTTTTACCCCAGCAAAGGGGATTTACCTCCTCATTACTGAAAAGTAAAAACTGAAAATTAAAGAAAGAAAAGTATGTGCGTAAAAGTAAATTGCGGAAAGTAAAAACTGAAAAGTAAAGAAAAGAAAGTGCGAAAGCGGAAATTAATTACTGAAAGCTGTAAATAAACAAACAAGATACAATCTTCTTAGTATTCTTAAGAATTCCTTAGAAGAAAGTATGAATTTTACAAATGAAATGGCTTGGTATTTATAGGCAAAATTTTGCCTCCATCAAATCATCCACCAAATCAATTATTAATTGCTCCACTAATTGCTCCACTAATTACTCCACCAAATCCATTATTAATTGCTCCACTAATCTCTTATCATGTTTGGTGATGATTTGATAATTTTTATTATTTATTTATTAATTTATTTTTTGCTTTGAAAATGATTGAAAGTGACTTTAATAATTACACACAACACACTTATGGATGGTTCATCAATTTCAGGCATGAAATCTTCAGAATTAGAAATTATTTTGTCTTTCAAAGCTGTAGATATGTGAGTCTTCTTTAATCTGGAACTTGAATCAGCTCAATCCGATATCGGAGTAAAATGTTATGCCCAAATTACGACAGATGCACAAAACTGGAATTTCCAAAACTGCACTTCATTAAAACGCCCTTTCAAGTTTCCAATCTCCAAAATTAATATGTAAAGTCCAATTTTTGCCCTTATTTGACCCACATTTCATCCTAAATGATTTCATTGTGTCCCAATATTATTTTATCTGCAAAATAAACTAAAACACATCAAAACGTTCATCAAACCCGAGAAACTAAACAAAATATTAAGTAAAAGGGGTGGTAAATATTGATATATTTTCCGCTCATCATGAAGCTATTGGAGTTGGTGCTTGGAGTGCCAATTTGAATTGTACATTTTATTATTTGTTAATAAAATAATTATATTTTCATTTCATACATTATTAATAATATAGTCATATGCATATTAGATTGATGTATAGATATGCTAAGAATGACATCGACCTTAGAATAGTCTTGTAGTAATACTGGACACTAGGTGGTCCGACATTGAGATAAGTATTACTATTGTAAATTATTCTTAAAGTATATATATTCCTAGTCATTGGTTTTTGAATATGTCAAATTTCTATAACCTAGAAGACTAGCACATGTCATTTATTAGAATTAGAGTTCCAATGGTTTAACTCGGTGTACCATGAGTTTTGGAAACTTGTATAGATGTGTGAGTATTGGTTTGACCGAATACTGAATAACTCACAGGTGATTCCTAATAATTGGAAGTACACACCATCGTCATAGGAATCTCCTCGAGTTGAGTAGCATATGTAATCCTTAGACTATAGGATAATATTGATTTTATGTGAGATCTTCCACACTTTTATGCCATGTATGTAAGAAACTTGTCATAATCTGGCCTCTAGTTGTTCGTTGGGTGTAAACTGATGCACTCAGTAATCAGATGCGAAGCAAGATAAGATCAGTCGGTCCGTATGTGTACCATAAGGGGTTTAGGTATCCATGTGAGTAAAGTTATGATTCTTAAAGCTTTGGCCAAAGTCGATCACCTAGGGTGGATCACATCAGTTATGAAGAATCGTGGACATGTTGACATGAGATGTGCGTCTCAAAAACTTGATGGTGTATCCTATGTTTCCTAAGCACAATTCGGATAGCCTACGATGGAGAGATTGTTAAACATATGTGATGACCTTGACTTGTATTGTTCAGAAAGGTCGTTCATGTTCTTCACAAATTCGGAGGTGGCCGACTTACGTACATATTAGCTAAGCTTATATGACGAACGTATATGAACTTAGAGAGTCCAATATGAAGTGTACTCGTTAAGTACTTAGGTAGCCGATTAATTTTGATAAAAGATAATATTCGATATTGTAATTATCAACCAAGATAATCAAGTGTTATTGGATAAAATTGATTATTTACTTTGGCCTAACTAGATTAATTAGATTAATTCAATAATTACACAAGGGCGTAATTGTAAAATTATGATTATCTCTACCATTTGAGGATATTATGGTAATTGTAAGTATGTAAGAATATGTGGTTTTGGCTTGATTTAATTGGATTAAATCAAAGTGGCAAACATTGAACTAATCCATTTCCTAATCATTATCTTGATTTAATTGGATTAAATCAAAGTGATAGACAATGGAGATTAGTCACACCTAATTATACATATTTGGACAAATTAGATTAAGCCCACCTAAAAGTTGATTAGAACTTTTATTAATTAAAAATTTCCTAAGTTTGACTATAAATAGCAAGCTTTAGGAAAGTTTTAATTAAGCTTGAGAAAGCTAAATACAAGCAAGAATTAGTGAAATTAGTCTAGGTTAGAGAAGTGTTTAGAGAAGCTTTGTGAGATCTCTACAATATTTCAATTATGAGAAATCAAGATTGAATCTTGGGGTGAAGTTTGCTAGCATTGGAATCAAGATTGGATCTTGTAGTCAAGCTTGCTAATCCTTGGAAGTTCTCCAAACATTTCAATTAGGAGAAATATATTGGATTTTTGAATCAACCTTGCTAGGTAAGTTTGATCTTCTCTAAAAGTTATATTTTTTATTAGTGAGACATATAGTGTTGAATTATATATTAGATATATAATTCTGAAATTAGGCTAATTAACTGTGTTAGGATGTCTTGGAAGTATAAACACAATATGTTTGTAATTTGGTCATAATATTTATGTTAGACATAAATATAAAATTAGAGTTTGGAACTCTAGATAATAGCTTGGAGCTAAGGCTAACATTCTAGAATCACTTGACCACCTTTGGGTGACCTATAATTGTTCGTGAGTTATTTCATTATGGGATTCTTATTTGGTTTGTGTTTTGGATTCAAAATTTACGCAATTGCGTATTTAGAATAAATTTATGTTTTTGTAAAAATATTTTTTATTTTGAAAAACTTGATTTTTATTATATAACATGTATTGATGTTGGTTTTAATGTTAAAATTAATTTTGGATATTTCTGAAGTATTTAGGAAAGATTAGAATGAATTATGGTAAAATTGATGGAGTTGGTGCTTGGATTGCCAATCCGATTTTTATATTTTATTATTTATTAATAAATAATTATTTTTTTTATTTCATGCCTTATTAATGTTATTTTCATTATGCGTATTAAATTGATGTATAGATATGATAAGAGTGACATCGACCTTAGAATAGTTTTGACACTAGGTGTAAACTATTCTTAAAGTAAATATTCCTAGTCATTGATTTTGGAATACGGTCGAATTCCTATAACCTAGAAGACTAGTACATGTCGTATATTGGAATTGGAGTTCCATTGGTTTAACACGATGTACCATGAGTTTTGGAAACTCGTATAGACATGTGGGTATTCGTTGGAGAGAATACTAAATGACTCACAGGTGATTCCTAATAGTTGGAAGCACACGCCACCGTCAATAGGAATCTCCTTGAGTCGAGTAGCATATGTAATCCTTTGACTATAAGATAACATTGATTTTGTGTGAGATCCTCCACACTTAGATGCCATATATGTCAGAAACCTTTCATGGTATGGCCTCTAGTTGTTCGTTGGGTGTGGACCGATGCACTCAGTAATCAAGTACGAAACAAGATAGGACCTGTTGACCCGTATGTGTACCATAAGGGGTTTAGGTATCCATGTGAGTTATGTCACGATTCTTAATGACTTTGGCCAAAGCCGATTACCTAGGGTGGATCGCATCAGTTGTAAAGAATCATGGACATGTCGACATGAGATGTGCGCCTTGGAAACTTGACGGTGTATTCTATGTTTCCTAAGCACAACTCGGATAGCCTACGACAGAGGGATTGTTAAACATATTTGATGACCTCGACTTGTATAGTTCAGAAAGGTCGTTCGTGTTCTTCGTGAATTTGGAGGTGGCCGAATTGCGTACATAATAGCTAGGTTTATATGACAAACGTGTCTGAACTTAGAGAGTCCCAATATGAAGTGTACTCATTGAGCACTTGGGTAGCCAATTATTTTTGATAAAAGATAATATTCGATATTATAATTATCAACTAAGATAATCAAGTGTTATTGGATATAATTGATTATTTACTTTAACCTAATTGGATTAATTGGATTAATTCAATAATTACACAAGGGCTTAATCGTAAAATCATAATTATCTATACCATTTGAGGATATTATTGTAATTGTAAGTATGTAATAATATGTGGTTTTGGCTTGACTTAATTGGATTAAATCAAGGTGGCAAACATTTAACTAATCTATTTCATAATCTTTGACTTGATTTAATTGGATTAAATTAAAGTGGGAGACAATGGAGATTAGTCACACTTAATTATACATATTTGGACAAATTAGATTAAGCCCACTTAAAAGTTGATTACAACTTTTATTAATTAAAAATTGCATAAATTTTGCTATAAATAGCAAGCTTTAGGAAGGTTTAAATTACAAGTTCAAATACAAGCATAAACAAATTCTTGAGAGATTAGCCTAAGTTAGAGAAGTGTTTAGAGAAGCTTTTGAGGTCTCTAAAACATTTTATCTAGAAGAAATCAAGATTAGATCTTGAAGTGAAGTGAAGCTTGCGTTGGAAATCAAGATTGGATCTTGAAGTCGAGCTTGCACACATTGGAGGTTCTCCGACGATTTCAACAAATGAAAAGTAGATTGGATCTTGCATCAAGCTTACTAGGTAATGTTTGATCTTGTCCTAAGCTATGTTTATTTGTGTATTAGATGCATGATCACATAACTTAATTTTGAATAAGGCTAATCAATTGTGTTAGGACACTTTATAAGTATAAACACAACATGCTTGTAATTAGGTCAAAGATATTCATGTTGGACATGAAACAATTAATTAGAGTTTGAAACTCTAGATTAAAGCTTAGAGCTATGGATACTATTCTAGAATCACTTGACCACCTTTGGGTGACTTAGAATTGTTCACGAGACATTTCTTATTTGGATTCTAATTTGGTTTGTGTAATGGATTCAAAATTTACGCAAGTGCGTATTTAGAATAAATTTATGTTTTTGTAAAAATATTTGATATTTTTAAAAACTTGATTTTTATTTTATAACATGTGTTAATATTGGTTTTGAAATTAAAAATTAATTTTGGGTGTTTTTGAAGTGTTTAGGGAAGACTGGAAGCAATTGGGATAATAAAGCCTAATTGCATCATGCATTTTGCAAAAAAATTGAAAATAATTAAAAAAAAAATAGCTACTGTGCGCTACAGTGACACGCGCCGATTTTGTTTTCTATTGTTATGGAGTTTCCGGACTCCGATTCAGTCCTGATTTTTTTCCTATAGACTCGTAATGGAATATATTATTTCATTAAATAATTTAAAATTACATCTATACTTGATATCCATGGGTTAGATCCATTTCCGCTACCCGATGCACCGATCCGACCCTAGGGGTTCCAAAAATATCCCAACAAAAATACCATAATTCTTTCAGCTCTCTGGAAAGAGAGCTGAAGTTATAATTGATATACAATATGAAATTAAAAAAAAAGGGTTGTGAGCTGTGCGCGCACGCACTATAGCACGCGTGACAGCCCACGCTTGCACGTGTAATGTGTGCTAATTTTTTCTCATGTTCAGGAGTTTTCAGACTCCGATTTAGCCTCGATTTTTTCTTATACACTCTTAATGGAATGTAGTATTTCATTAAAATATTAAAAATTACACCCATGCTTGATATCTACAGGTTAGACACATTTTCGCTACGCGGGGCACCGATCTGACCCTAGGGGTTCCACATCCTCCCCAACAGAATGGTATCGGTAGCAAGGCTTAACCACACAACACATGTTGCATGTTACACATGTATTTTAATCTATGACTTGTATTTTAATTTAATTATGCATAATTCTTATTGGATATGTATTGCATGTTTTAAATTAAAATTTTGACCTAATTATACTAATGACTTGATTGTTATAAATCTCCCATGATTATATGATTACTTTATTTTAAGTAATAATATTACTAATGTTGGAGCATTATTAGAATGTCTATATTGTCAATACGGAGATGAATGAGTTCTTACTACTTATATCCAATATTGTCATTAGTGTTATGATATAAATCCTCAGAACTTAGGTCGCTCCGGTAAAATATTAGTTTTAGCATGATGAGTTAACGCAGTCATCTAATATCGTCATTAGTGTGAAGGTGTACATACGAAGCTCATTAGTGCACTTTGACAAGTATACACCTAGAACATGTCTTAATCCAATAGCGTCATTAGTGTGAGGATAAGAAACAGTTCAGGACCAAACTATGAGTCACATGAAGTGATTGACCTTGAAGGTATACCTAATGAGTTTATAAAGGCCAATATCGTCATTACAGTGTGGCTGGAGTAAATTTCATGGGATCTACTTCCCACTATGAAATTTTGATAGTCAAATTTCTATTTTTCTGTTAAGGGAGATTACAGAATTACGTAAAATAGTGGGATGGCACTAATAGATTTAAAATTCCATAATCAATTAGTGTAATTATTTTGAAATGAAAACTGTTATGCTACTATTTAAAATATTGTCTTGTAGATAGCTGCCGCTAATCCATTAATGAGACTTTTGGATACCAATAAACTAAAATGAGCCGATAACTATTTCGAATGGTAAATGAACATACATATTGTCTTGGAGTTTGAAAAGTTGGCTTATATCACTGTCAATCCACTACCTATTGAAATCGATCCTAACTCCACTCTAGAAGAGCGAGAAAATTTTAATAGATGGAAGGACGATAACCTTAAGGTGAAATCTTACATTTTAGGATCGATGGTTCTAGATTTATTGAGACAATATATTGAAATACCATATACTTGGAGCATCATGTAAGAAGTTGTTCGAGGCAAATCAAGAGATCAAAATTTATTGAAGCTCTAATGAATTGTTTTGTGCTGAACTCAAGGATGGAGAAGCTGTCAACATTCATGTTTTGAATATGATCGATCAGATTCGATACCTGGAATGATATGACATTCTGATTGATGAACGATTGGGCCGTAATTTGATTACGTCTTCTTTGTCTGGTTCTTATGCTGGCTCTATATTAAACTTCCATATGCACTCGATCCAAGCTAGCTACGAAGAACTTCATAACATAATATGCACAACGGAGCATGATTTGAGGAATTGTACCTCCATGGTGGAGCTGGCTCTTCAAAGACTTATGGGAAGTCAATGAAAATAAAGATGGGGAAGATGAAGATTACAAAGAAGAATTCCAAGAAGCGCAAAGGCTTAAAACCGCAAATAGCTCATGATCAATGTCTACATTGCAAGAAGTCTGGACACTGGAAGAAAGATTGTCCAGAGCTGATCGAAAAAGCAGGACCCGTATGTACGCTTTGTATTATTCTAATTATTGACATCTCATTAGCCTTAGATGCAAATAGTGGATGAGTGTTAGACACTGTCAGTCTTACTCATATTTGCAACTCCCAGCAGGTAATGAGGGTAAAAAGAAGGCTGAATAGAGGGGAGATCTAATTTAGAGTTGGAAATGGCGAGACATTAGATGTTAAAGCCATATGAACGGTTGTTTTAGATCTCCCCAATTGTTGTAAATTAAATTTACAAGACTTTTATTATATACCCTCATTTATCAGACAAATAATATCACTGCCAATATTAGATAAAGAAGGATATTAAATAAACATTAAGGATAAAACTTTATGTTTATATGATAAAGATAATTTATTGAAATGTGAATGTTCTTTATCAAACGGTCACTATATTTTGGAAACATATAGATATGTCTTTAATATAAAGGAAAATACAAGTAGGAAATTTGAATTAAATAATACTGAATTATGGCATATGAGATCGGGCCACATAGGTATTAGACATCTATCCAAATTGGTAAAGGATGGTTTGGAATATTCGATATTATTTTTGATAAAAGATAATATTTGATATTATAATTATCAACCAAGATAATCAAGTGTTATTGGATAACACTGATTATTTACTTTGACCTAATTGGATTAATTCAATAATTACACAAGTACTTAATTATAAAATCATAATTATCTCTACCATTTGAGGATATTATGGTAATTGTAAGTATGTAATAATATGTGGTTTTGACTTGATTTATTTGGATTAAATCAAAGGGCCAAACATTGAATTAATCCATTTCCTAATCACTGTCTTGATTTAATTGGATTAAATCAAAGTGGTAGACAATGAAGATTAGTCACACATAATTATGTTTTTTTGGACAAATTAGACTAAGCCCACCTAGAAGTTGATTATAACTTTTATTAATTAAAAATTGAATAAGTTTGACTATAAATAGCAAGCTTTAGGAAGGTTTTAATTAAGTTTGAGAAAGCTATATACAAGAAAGAATTAGAGAAATTAACCTAAGTTAGAGAAGTGTTTAGAGAAGCTTTGTGAGATTTCTACAATATTTCAATTAGGAGAAATCAAGATTGGATCTTGGGTTGAAGCTTGCTAGCATTGGAATCAAGATTGGCTCTTGAAGTCAAGCTTGTTAATCCTTGGAAGTTCTCTAAACATTTCAACAAGGAGAAGTAGGTTGGATATTTGAATCAACATTGCTACGCAAGTTTGATCTTTTCCAAAAGCTATATTTTTTATTAGTGAGATATATAGTGTTGAGTTATGTATTAGATTCAAAATATTGAAATTAGGCTAATTAATTATGTTAATATGCTTTGGAAGTATTAAAACAATATGCTTATAATTGGGTCAAAATATTTATGCTAAACATAGACATAAAATTAGAGTTGAGAACTCTAGATAATAACTTGGAGCAAAGACTACCATTTAGAATCACTTGACCACCTTTGGGTGACCTAGAATTGTTCATGAGTCATTTCATTGTGGGATTCTAATTTGGTTTGTGTTTTGGATTCAAAATTTACTCAAGTGCGTATTTAGAAAAAAATAAATTTTTGTAAGAATATTTGATATTTTGAAAAACTTGGTTTTTATTTTATAACATATGTTGATGTTGGTTTTGATGTTAAAATTAATTTTGGGAGTTTCTGAAGCGTTTATGGAAGATCAAAATGAATTAGGGTAAAATACCATACTTCCTTCAGTTCTCTATAAAGTGAGCTGAAGGTATAATTGAGAAACAATATGAAATTTTAATGCGTACTAAAATTTATTTTCTCATGTTCTGGAGTTTCTGGAGTCCGATTAAGCCCAAATTTTTTTCTTTTATACTCGTAATAGAATATAGTATTTCATTAAATTATTTAAAATTACACCAATGCTTGATATCCATGGGTTGGACATATTTCCATTGTGCGGGGCACTGATCCGACCCTAGGGGTTCCACATCCGCCCCAACAGCAACCATCATAGTGAAGCGTTATGTTAGGGAGAAAGGAAAGCTAGTCAAAAAGTAGCTAATATGCGTATATATGGTCAGCACTGACAGTTCTCGAGTAGACTAACTACAAGCCACCGTGAATAAGATGACAGAACAATTGTAGACGTTGACCAATCCCATGGCCAATCAAGCCGCAATCCAAATAGGGAGGCTAAGACTAGCGAGAAGAGGCATGAGACCAGATAGTAGGATTGATGAGGCTCTATCCCAGATGATGAAGAAGACATGATATAATATGCTGTGGGAAAATTGGCCAAATTGGATAATAGGCTGAGGCCGAATTGCAAAGGTTGAAGGAGAAAATGGAAGTGATGACCTAAAAGTGAAAGGTAAACATGATGACCATTATATTACAAATCCATGGCTTTTAAAGAGCAGTTACTTACCCAGTTTAAGATTCCAAAATGGAAAAGTTTAACGGGAGCGAAGACCCAAAAGTGTACATGCGATAATATGTCTTTTTGAAGAGTTCGACTAGACTATCCCAATGCCAAGTACAAAAGATGTTTGGAATGTCATTAGAAGGAGCACTAGTGGTATGGTACCACAATCTCAATAAGAAAATAAAGGATTACTGCAGAGCCTTAGCGGAAGCCTTCCTAAACCAATACATCATGGACATGGAGATAGATGTGTCGCTCTGTGACTTTGAGAACACCAAGCAAAAGCCTGAAGAAAGTTTCAAGGAGTATGTGGACCGTTGGAGAAGCCAAATTCTAAAGATCTAAACATGGCTATCCGAGAATGATCAGATCAAGATTATAATCAAGAGGACTAAGCCCTCTATCTATAACAAGTAGAGAAGAATGACCTCCATGATTTCATATTTGAGACAACTAAGGGAGACAATAATTGATATAGAAGAAGAAAAGACTAAAAATATGAAGTTCTACAGCCAAAACAAAAGAACTCCTAGTGGACCTTCAGGAGCCAAGACCACTCATGTTAAAGTCGATGCTATCTGGAACCACAGATTTTCCAACCTCGATAGGCCTCCATCGAGAGTATTTGAAAAGCTGAAGAGATAAGGTCTATTGAAACCTCTAGAACCCGAACCATTGTCAAACCCCATGCCTCACCACCTTAACCTAGACCAATACTACCATTTCCGCCAATAAAAAAACATAACATAGACAAATGCAACCGCCTTAGACACGAGATCCGAGACTTCATCGATAGCCATGAAATACCTGACCTTGAAAAGCATCAATCCAATACCAATATAATGTTGGACAGTTATGACCCATAGCGTCACTATTTGTACAGATCATGGTGTTGTTGTACAAATTAACTATGTGACAAAGGAAATTGCTCTCTTATCATTTGTAATTAGATTACCAAGATGAATAAATGATAGGAGGTCCTTATGATTAGTTCCTGGATTGAGATGATATGAGACAGTATCAATCCGCGAAGGTTTAATCATTAAATATCCCTAGTCAGAGTATTATCGAGATTGAAAATCGATAATGCGGAAAAGACTAGTATTACACTTGTGCGCATTGTAAGGGTATAACGTCATAGTTCTCATATATTGGGTATAGGATACTCATGCAAGTGTAGTAGGAGGTTGTGTTTTACCGATGGTACGGAAAACAGTTTCGCTCTGGATAGACCCCTCAGAATTCCATTGGTAGTATGACTATGTGTCTATGGAAGTCTGAATCAGGGTATGTGTATTTGGTCTTAACCTGAGACTTGCACCGCTAATACTTGCGACAATCAATATACTTTGGTTTTGGTCGTCCAGGGCTTTAACAAGTTCTGTGTACGCCTCTTCTGGGTATATTGAGAATCGTAGTGTATTGGGTGTGATGTCGAGATGGAAGTATCACTCCAGTCATAATAGAGATGATGATCACGTAGGATACGTAACTGGTTCTCTTATGTACTGCAGTCATCGGGATAAAATGACTAGATCATGTTTATCCTATTATAGAGACTAGTTATCAGAGATCTGATATGTGCTTCGTACGGGGCAGACACATTTCCAGCCCCATGCCTTGCACGTGACATCCGATACTGGATCGAAATACACAATACTACATATACTACGCCTGATATAGATCACATATTCCTGTAAGGATATTTCTGGAGAATTGGGTAGGCATGTCACTTTGCTAGAAGCAAACATTGTCTTGTAAATCGGTACAAGCGTAGTTATAGGTACTTACGTGTTCAGATAGTCCGACGACCAGATTTACTGCCAACATATCCGAGGATCTCATGGGTCGCTTCCCGAAGATTCACCGATGACGTATGACTCGCACTTTATTAATCTGGGATTAATTAGATGAGAGAGAAAATTAATTTGGGATTAATTACAGAGATATTTTATCTGGGATAAAATATTAATTAAAGAGAGAGAACGATTAATTTGGAATTAATCGATAAAATAATATATTCGATATATTATACGAAATTGGATTTCGACGCGAAATTGAAATTAGATTTTAATTCGGGCGAACGAGTTAATTTAGAATTAATTCGTTAGCGACGTGAATAGTAATTTTGCTAGGCATAATTATTTAATCACGACGCAACGGAAAATTCGTTAATTTGAAATTAGCGAACCCGAGCCCGAGAGTGTTTGCGGGCGCACTCGCTTTGCGAATTTAAGTGCGGCCCACAAGTCACATCAAGCGTCAAATCATTAGTCACATCAAACGTCAAATCACTTGTCACTTTGAGTGATGTGGCAACTTGTCATTTGAGTGATTGATGGAAGTAGTTGGTTGGCTTTAATGCCATTTACCAATTTTGAATTTGGTAAATTAATTGATTTTGGAAAATCAATATTGTGTATTAGATACACAAACCAATTAATTCATCTTCTCTCTCCCTTTACACGTTTTTGGAACCATTTTCCCTCTCTCCCTCTCTCGGCTTTGAAGCCTTTTCTTTCTTCCATGGCCGATTGGATCAAGGATGAAGATGGTGATTTTTATGGCAAAAATCACAAAGAGCTATCACTCAAAAGAGGACATACAAAGGTGATAGGGAACTAATTTCGTGAGCTTGGAATCACAATTTGAGAGGCTTGGAGCTTGGAGCATCAATGGAGGACATCCATGGAGGTTGACCGAAATTTTGGAAGAGCAGAAAAAGCCTACTGCTGTGAGCGAGCCATCTTGGAGGGAGCTTGAAGTTTTTTTGTTTGTCGCATCGCTCAACCGATCATTGTGAGTATTCCGCACCTCCTTGATGTATTCACATATTGTTTCATTGCTTAAAACGATCCCGGTTAGACCGTAGAAACCCAACAATGGTATCAGAGCGAGATTGAGCATGAAACTTGAACTTAGGTTTAAAATTGGGTAAGTTGATTTTGAGCATGATTTGATAAAATTAATTGATTGAGTATGCTTAAATGATGTTTAATTGAAGTTGTATTGGATCAATTTCATGAAAAGTTGATTGGATCAATTTTTGCCCAATAATTTGCCTTGGCCGAGAGGTATATGAACCCTAATTGTCATGGTATTTTGTGTTTTTGATCATTGGATGAGTTGGAAAACATTGGGTAATGTTGATTGTGGATTTAATTGGATTGAAACCAAATCGGACATAAATTACCCCAAAATGCCGAGACATGTGAAGCATGAAATGGGTTTGATTTTTGATTAAAATGTGTTGGACATGTTTTGATGTTAATGAGCATAATTAATTGTACAAATTTATGTTTTGGAAATGTTATTTTGGGTAATTAATTATGGCTTACACTTTGGTTAATTAAGTTATAAAATTTGGAATTTGATAATTTAATTAATTGGGCCTATTTTGGAAATTGGGCTAGTAAAGTTGTAATTGGGCTAATTGGGCTTGGTTGTATTAAGATTGGTTTAGGCAAATTGGTTGGATCCAATTGGGCCCAAAACCATATATATAAAGTCCAATTATAACTAATGGACCTTAATATTTTAATTGGGCCTAATGGGCCTAAATTGGTTTCTTGGCAAATAAGGGTGATTCCTTAAATGGGCTTTGGTATTTGGGTTTGACCTATGTTGACCAAAAGTCCATGCCTTAAGAAATTAATTAAAAGCCCATTGGACTTTAATTAAATTGACATTGGATGTTAATCGGGCTTTGAGACCCATAATGATTAGATTTGGAATCTAAGTCGTAAAGGTACATTAAAAGTGTAGATATTTAATTTGGAATTAAATAGTGAATTAGTATTAAATACAAATTAAATTGGATTTAATGTTGTAGTTTAATTTAATTCAAGAATTCGTACTTTGAGTACTTATTCGCAAAACGAGTTTGACTCGCGCAAAATCAAATCGTTGTTTGAACATTGGATGGTCACTAATATTCAGATTAATTATTTGGATTAGATTGATTGATAACATGCTTGTGTGAATACATGGTTACGATGCATGAATAATGTATATCAGATGGATATTAGAAGGGTGGGGCAATTTTGGAAATTGTTGTAATAAATTTAGAATTTATTAATTGGACCTGCGTGTCCAGCCTATTACCTCCTTACTCTTTGTAATTCTCTTCTCACCTATTCCCCTCAATGTAAATGAGGTTTCTTTAGAAGTGTTATGTAACGGGTAGAAGTAATACATGTGCTAGCGGGAGAGAGCAAATGGAGAGATCTGTTCTAGGAATAATGTGTTAAGTATCCATCCGTATATCATTATTATTTTAATTATATGCGCCTATTATGTGTTTAGAATGCATGTTTAAGGGTGTATGATGATGAGACCTTAACAAAGATATAAATTGGTTGCCAATTTGCACGCGAAAAACCCTCACAAATATTAAGCGTTTTTTCTTACATTGAGTGATTCTTACTCAAGATCCAAGACTGCATTGGTTTGTTGGCCAAAGTCAAGGCCTTTGTCCGTCGCGGATGTGTTTGAATCATGGGAGCTTTGTTCCATATTGGTGTCTTGTCCAAGTTGTGATTTTTTGGCCAAAGTCAAGATCACTTCTTGTCCATCGACATTGATTACGAAGCTTTCCATGGTCAATGGGTTCCGCTTAACTGAGATCACTAAGTTTGTTGTGCCAAAGCCAAAGCTTAGTTGATTCAGAGGAAAAAGGTTAGGAAATATATTGGATATATTGGCATATATAAGATATATGTTTCGGACTTGGATGTCCACCTACTGGATCTAGGAATTGGATGGGATCCAATTGATCTTAGAGATCTACCTAGTTAATTATCATACAATTTGTAGGCCAAAGTCAAGATTGTGTGTTATTTAACGGGATCCTAGCCCACTAGGAAACAAGTTTCCCGAGTACTCGACAGAGGGTTAGAGGCTCGCCGAAAAATAGTGGGAGGCAAGTATTAAATTTGCAATATTCGTTTAATTACTTGCCATACGCGCTCATTCAAAATATTTCGTCAATGAAATAAATTATTTATTAGTTGGACTAATATTTAATGTTGTTTTAAATAAACAGTTGGACTGTATTCAAACTATTTCAATTAATAGTTGATTTTATAATTGGATTATAGTAATCAATGTAATTGAATTTAACCTATTAAATTATAGTTGATTAAATAATTGGACTATAGTAATCATTATAATAAATAGTACCTAAAATCGTTGATTGGATAGTTGGACTATTGGAATCAAGATACTTGAAAGATTAGTGTTTAAAACATAATCCTGGGTGAAAATGTATTTAAACGAATTTAATTTTCAAATTGGGAATAAAACTTCAGGATAGTCCTAAAAGTCGAGAAAGTTACTTTATATGATATAGTGACGTCTCGAGCCTAAGCCCGGAGTTGAGCAAATAGTAGAGCATGATCGTTGGAATATTCATGTGATGATAACTTTAGTGCTTAATCCAATAAGCTTGCCAAGTAGACTCCTTAATTTCTTAATCAGAACTAAGGATTAGATCCTTATAGTATGATATTATAATTAAAGGATCTTCATAGATCTATCCTTAGATCTTAGAAGTACAAATTGCAATAGTAAACTCTTGGAGAGTTAATGGCTATACTCAAGGAGATAAAGCCAAAGTTTGCAATAAGGCAAGAAGCGCAAGGCGCATCTTACTTCGACATTCTAGAAGGCCAAGGCTTGGCCAAAGGCTTCTGGATTATGAAAAGGGGCAAAGGCAAAATCATTATAATATTCTGGGAAGATAAAAGACATATCCCAAAATGACTACTTAAACTGTGGGAAACGGGGTCACTGAAATGTGACTGCCATATGGACAAGGAAGACATAAAGGAATTGAAGATGATCAAGGCTCCGACTTCAAATATGTTTGTTATAAACATGTTCGCTACTAGTATTAAAATTGAATTTTAGATACTAGTTGTGGTACATAAATATGTACTGGTGTGCAGAATCTGCTGATAAGAAGGATACTGACTTCAGTTGAGATTTATCTGCAAATCGGAAATGAGACGAAAATTGCCGTTTTAACTGTAGAAACCTAAGTTTAGGAACTACCATTTGGGTGTGTACTTAAATTAGGAAACTGTTAAAATGTAACTAGTTTGACTAGATACATTATCTCTATATCAGGGTTTAACCCGTTGCGGGTATACCTTTATATTCTAGAACACTAAAGTGTTTTATTATATAAAGATGATATTGAGATAAACACATTAGATGTGAATAACAATATTTATATTTTGAATATAAATAAATCTCAAACATATAACATGACAAACAAATAGCTCAAACTGATTTGATCAGATGAAACTTAAATGTGGCATTGTTGTCTGGGACAGAATTAAACAAGACTCGTATATCCACACTTTTGAAGAGTGGATACTAGGAAAAATTTGATTCCATTCAAATAAAGTCTACGAATCTAGTTTATATGGCAAAGTGTCTAAAACACCTTTTAGTTGGTAAAAGTGTAAGTGCCACCGATCTGTTAGCCCTTATTTATAGTGACGTAGGTGGGCCCATATCTAGCTAGGCTAGAGGTGGATATGAATATTTCGTGACCTTTACGGATGTGGCATCGTGTTATGCTTATGTGTTTCTTTTGAAACACGAATAGGAAACTTTTGATAAATTCAAAGTGTTTCGACACGAAGTAGACAAACAGATCGGCTAAATTATTAAATCGTCACGGTTAGACCATGATGAAAATACTTAAGAAATAAGTTTCTTAAATACTTGAAAGAGTATAGTATTCTTTCAATAAGGACTCCTCCCGGAACACGTCAATTTGACGGTGTGTCCGAACAGAGAAACCGAATTTTGTTGGACATGATAAGGTTAATCATGAGTCGCTCTAAGCTACCATTTCCTTCAACGGATACGCATAAATAGTGCAGAACTTATTTAGAATAAGGTTCCATAAAAATCTGTTTGACAGACTTCATATTAGATATGAACAGGAAAGAAACTAGGTTTTCTCATTCCTGGAGATTTGGGTATGCTGGGCATATGTTTGGATGATACCAAACTAGAACCCGAATCAGATAAGTGCCTAAGTTGTAGGTTATCCTAGGGAAACCTAAGTATAATACTTATGCAACTCACTAGAGAACAATGTAATTGTTGTTCGCCATGCGGTTATCCTAAGAGGAATACCTATATGCAGTGGTAAGTGGGAGGAAAGTAAAACTCGATGAAAGTCGGAGTAATATTATTCAAGGCACCGAGTCCTAATGGAACACAAATAGTTCATCAAGGATGAAACTATACCAATAATCTTCTAATACACAAGAACCGCGTAAGTCGGAGAGAGTCAGAAAACAACCTGGGAGGTATGGGTTTCTGTTCTCACCTCATAAATATGTCAATCTTATTGAGGAATACGAACTGACTACGTATGAGGAAGTGATACAAGGTATCAACTCCATATTATGGCAAAATGTCATGATATCCGAAATGGATTCCATGTATAAAAACTATGTTTAGACACTAGTTGTTGTACCGCAAGGCATTGTGCCTATTGGTACTATATAAGTCTTCAAGGAAGACGTACATGGAAGACAACATACCAACGTACTAAGCTAGGCTTGTAGCAAAAAGGTATTGTTATCAACATTGTGTCGATTACGACGAAACCTTTTACATGTTGCCACGGTAAATCCATTTGGATAATGCTTGCTGAAGCTGCATGTTTCATTTATGAAATATGTCAGCTGAATGCCAAAACTGCTTTCCTTAACGGAAACCTTTTGGAGGATGTTTACAACATCCTGAAGGTTTTGTCGTATCAAAACTAGCAAACAAGGTTTGCAGGTTATTCGATCCATGGATGGATAGAAGCAAGCATAGCGTTCTTGGAATTATCGTTTTTGATCTAATCATAATGGTGTATGATTTAATTCAAAACGAAAATGATTCTTGTGTATATAAGGAGGTTAGTGGGAGCGCACTGACAGTGAATGTCCTAAGTAATGATAATATGTCATTTCTTGGAAATGATATTCCCATAATTACAATCGGTGAAAGCTTGGCTTTCATGAAAATTCTCCGTAGAATTCTTGGGAGAAACAACCTTAATTCTAGGAATAAAGATCTATTGGGATAGATTTAAAAGTTGTTAGCACTCTCCGAGAACTCGTGCATTGAAAAATGTACGCGACCTGGTGTCTCATACGCTTTGAGCATATGGAGTCACAATCGGGCCAATCCAAGTGATAGTCATTGGATTGATGTGAAGAACATCCTTTAGTATCTTATAGATCTAAGGATATTGTCTTAAACTATGGAGAAAGAGAACTTAAGAGTAACTGGGTTCACTGCTGCAAGTTTCCTAACCGATATAAACGACTATAAGTCGTAACAACAGTACTATAAAGTTTGAATAACAGAACAGTGAGCTGGAAATCTTCCAAGCAAGATACTGTTACCGAATAAACAACAAAAACAGAATATTGCTGCAGCTGAGGCAGCAATAGAAGCCTTCTGGATTGATAATAATCCTAATTAGATTAGGAGTAGTTCTGTTAGCAGCTGAGCTAGGCTACAGCACAGGCTAAAGAATTAATAGTCTCATCAACGATCCAAATACGCAATACTACGTATACTACGCCTGATATAGATCACATATTCCTGTAAGGATATTTCTGGAGAATTGGGTAGGCATGGTGCTTTGCTAGAAGCTAACCTTGTCTTGTAAATCGGTACAAGCGTAGTACTAGGTACTTACGTGTTCAGATAGTCCGACGACCAGATTTACTGCCAACATATCCGGGGATCTCATAGGTCGCTTCCCGAAGATTCACCGTTGACGTATGACTCACACTTTATTAATCTGGGATTAATTAGATGAGAGAGAAAATTAATCTGGGATTAATTGCGGAGATATTTTATCTGGGATAAAATATTAATTAAAGAGAGAGAACGATTAATTTGGAATTAATCGATAAAATAATATATTCGATATATTATACGAAATTGGATTTCGACGCGGAATTGAAATTAGATTTTAATTCGGGCGAAATAGTTAATTTAGAATTAATTCGTTAGCGACGTGAATAGTAATTTTACTAGGCATAATTATTTAATTACGACGCAACGGAAAATTCGTTAATTTGAAATTAGCGAACCCGAGCCCGGGAGTTTTTGCGGGCGCACTCGCATTACGAATTTAAGTGCGGCCCACAAGTCACATCAAGCGTCAAATCATTAGTCACATCAAACGTCAAATCACTTGTCACTTTGAGTGATGTGACAACTTGTCATTTGAGTGATTGATGGAAGTAGTTGGTTGGCTTTAATGCCATTTACCAATTTTGAATTTGGTAAATCAATTAATTGATTTTGGAAAATCAATATTGTGTATTAGATACACAAACCAATTAATTCATCTTCTCTCTCCCTTTACACGTTTTTGGAACCATTTTCCCTCTCTCCCTCTCTCGGCTTTGAAGCATTTTCTTTCTTCCATGGTTGATTGGATCAAGGATGAAGATGGTGATTTTTGTGGCAAAAATCACCAAGAGCTAGCACTCAAAAGAGGACATACAAAAGTGGTAGGGAACTAATTTCGTGAGCTTGGAATCACCATTTGAGAAGCTTGGAGCATCAATGGAGGACATCCATGGAGGTTGACCGAAATTTTGGAATAGCAGAAAAAGCCCACTGCCGTGAGACACCTTGGAGGGAGCTTGAAGTTTTGTTGTTCGTCGCATCGCTCAACCGATCATTGTGAGTATTCCGCACCTTATTGATGTATTCACATATTGTTTCATTGCTTAAAACGATCCTGGTTAGACCGTAGAAACCCAATATATAAACCTATTACATAACCATAATATCGTCCCACCACTACCAAACTATATGATAAGCTCTAGCATATTTGAAGAATATATCTTACAAGCCTTCCACCAACAAACTCGTGTTATGGGAGTGTGGGACAATAGTGACAGTGAAGTTGAAGAAAGTAATGAGTTTTTGGAGAGTTTTTCCAGCAGTGACGAGGATAAGGTTAAAGGAATGACTAGAAGCGGCATAATCTACAATGACGGTGCTAAACAAAACGAAGGAATATGAGTAGGTGGTAAAAAAAAGTGAAGAAAAGGGAAAAGACAATACAGTGCTCCAACAGTTGAAGAAAACCCGAGCCCAGGTTAGTATATGGGAATTGTTATGTTCATCTCAAGGAAACAGGAGTTCCATGGCCAAGGCTTTAGGCAAAATAATACTACCCGTAGACACAGACCCAACAACAGTCATTCGATCTGTCTATGGAGAGAAGAAGTAAGTAATCACTTTCTTTAAAAGAGAACTCCCAATGGAATGAATTAACCATAACCGCCCACTGTTCATCAAAACATAAGTTAAGGGTAAGAAGATCTCGTGTGTGATGGTGGATGACGGGTCATTGATTAATTTTTGCCCGCTAAGGATTTTACCTAGACTAGGCATCCGAGTTGAAGAGATGATCCCTTCCGATATGACGATCAAGGCATATGATGATAGTAAGTAGGGAGTAGAGGGTAATTTCATGGCCATGGTCAAGGTAGGTCCTAATGAAGATGAAGTTGAATTCACAGCGCTAAATATCCCAGCCTCTTTAGCATTGTTTTTGGAAAGGCCATGGTTCCATAAACTTGGAGGAGTGTCGTCGACACCACATCAAATGATCAAGTTCCCACATGAAAGAGAAACCATTACCATTGAAGCTGAGGCAGAGAACGTTGTCATCGCTTTAGAAGTATAGTCGTTAACAAGGTTCTAAGTGGCCATAGTTTTTGAAGAGTGGGTGGACCCTAAAGTAGCTGAAATTATGGAGAGGATAAACTACAAGCCTGACACTGGACTGAGGGCAGACAACTATGAAATAATTGGGTTACCGTTCAGACGAAGAAATGGCATAGTTGAAAAAAAAAAAGAGACTGGATGACTATTTCGTGAAGGCAGGGTATTAAAGGGCTCCAGAATCGTGCGAAGTCAATGGCGTCATTGTGCCAGGCTTTCAAATCTTCATTGATGTAGTATATTGGGAAGGGAGTTTGATAATAGTGGTAGAAAAAAAGAGAAGGGTAAGTGACTGGATTCGAGAACGAGCCACAAGTAACTTGAGAATAAAAATTGTTCAAGCTGGAATAGTTAACATTAGAAGACTTCATTGTGGTCAAGAAAAGGAAGACTATGAATATATTTATGTACCCGAACTCTTTGATTATAACGTTGCATTGAAAATTAATAAGATGAATGATTGTATACTTGTTTAAGTTTTCTTCTTTTGGCATACATCATGACATACATATCATGACCATATTTGACATTAATTCAACTAAAACAAAATTATTTAACCTTGATATATGTGAGAACCCAAAGAATATACTAATCACGAGTGAGGTTACTCCTGAAGAAAGGAAACAAATTAAAAAACCTATTAAAAACATTTGCAAGAGGTGAAGAATAGGCTGAGAATATTAAGGAAGAGGTGAAGAAGCAGGTAGAGGTAGGATTATTGGAAGTGGTAAAGTATCCAGAATGGTTTGCCAACATCATACCAGTTCCAAAGAAGGATAGAAGAGTTAGGATTTGTGTAGACTATAGAGACCTCAACTAGGCCTGCCCAGAAGACGACTTCCCTATTCCGCACATAATGTTCTAGTGGACAGCGCAGCCTTGTCAGCCATGTATTCATTTGTAGATTGATTTTCAAGGTACAATTAGATATTCATGGCAGAAGAAGATAAATATAAAACAACTTCCATTACAGAATAAGGAACCTATTGCTATAAATAATGCCCTTTGGGCTGAAGAATGCACGGGCTACTTATCAACGGATGGCCACTACCATATTTCACAAATAAATTCATAAGAAGGTCGAAGTATACGTGGAAGACATGATGGTCAAGTTAGAAACCTGAGAAGGGTACTTTGCTGCATTAGAAAAATTCCTTCAAAGAATGGATAAATATAACCTTAAGCTCAACCCCAAGAAGGTCAAAGACATATAGTAGGTGCCTGAGGGATAGAAAAGATCCCGGGAAGGTCAAGATAATAACAAAAATGCCTGCGCCCTAAACAGAGAATGAAATAATGGATTTTTTTGGGAAAGATACAGTAATTTAGTCGATTAATCGTAAAGTTAACATCAGTATGTGAACCGATCTTCGAATTACTCAGGGTAGAGCACGCAGTCTATAATATTAGCAATAAGATGTTGCCCTACAAAATGTGCTACCAAGAAGTAGAAAAGATCTTTTTGGCGGTAATATGGGCTTAAAGAAAGCTAAGACATTATTTCCAACCCTACAAGATACAAGTAGTCACCAAAGAAAACTCATTGAGGTATCAAAAATTAGCACCCTCCTTGGTTGGGAAGTTAGGAAGATGGTTGGTGTTGTTGACGAGTTCGATATAAAGTAGATCAATAAGAAAGTTATTAAAGGGCACACCATGGCAGAATTCTTATCACAACAACCCATTGAAGGATATATGTATGAATCTGAGTTTCTAGATGAGAAAGTGAAGGTGATAACTATTCAAGGATGGAAAATGTACTTTGACGGAGCTGAAATTATAAGGGAGCAAACATCAGAATCATATTGGTAACCTCGGATGGCAAAATGTTTCCCATAGCTAAAGGGGGTTAACCTTTGTAGTCACTAACAACATGGTTGAATATGAGGCGTGTACGTTCAGAATAGAAATATTGATAGCCTTAGTAGAAGATGTAGAAATCTTTGGAGACTTATTGTTGACAATTCATCGGTCACGAGGAGATTGGGAACTAACGGAAGAAAGGTTGAGGTCGTATTTATTCCACCTCAAGACTTTGATACAGAGCATCCCGAGGGTGCATATTACAACACCTGTCTATGGAGGAAAACCAAATGGCATACGCCTTAGCCATTCTAACTTCAACATGGGAGAATCCAGAAAAACTAACCATGAGATCCTTGATATTACTATGACCAATAAAACCCGCTATAAAGTGGGAACGGTCATGGAGATTGAAGAAGGAGATGGAAAGCCATGGTACTATGACATCCAAAACTTATTGGATCGTGGGGAATTTCTAGAATGAGCTAGTAAAAAGGACATGTTAGCCATCTAGAAGCTAGCTTTTCAATTTATCAGCTTGAAGGGAGGTCTGTATAAGTGGCAATCCAATATAGTACAATTGAAATGCCTAAAGGAAGAGGAAGCTAAGAATGTGATGCAAGAAATCCATGCAGGAGTTTGTGGGCCACACATAAGTGAGATTAATTTATCAAGAAAAATAGTGAGATAAGTGTTTTGTTGGTTGTCCATGGAGACAGATTATGTGAAATTGGTAAAACACTGTCATGACTGTCACACCTACAAAAACCTAAACCTCTTATAGCTGATGGAGTTACATAGGTTATCAGAACCTTGGCCATTCTCAGCATGGGGTATCGATATGATCGGTGAATTCAATCCGCAAACAGCCAATGGACACCGATTCATAGTAGTAGCCGTAAATTATTTCTCTAAATGAATATAAGCTGAGCCCTTCCACAATGTCAAAACCAAACAAATGGCTAAGGTTATATGACGAAACATCATCTGGCAATATGAGATATCGCACCGTGTGGTAATAGATAATATTGTATAATTTGAAGGAGAAACCAAGGCCATGCTACAACAGTATGAGGTTGGGCACTATAAGTCTTCACCGTATAGACCACAACCAAAAGGTATGATAGAGGCCACTAATAAAACTTTAAAGATGATATTGGCTAAAATGACAGAAACTTACAAGGATTGGTCAGATAAGGTACCATTTGTGTTCTGGGGTAAAAAACTTTGGTCAGAACCGCAACATGAGCCACACCCTGTTTTTGGGTTTATGGGATGGAGGCGATGCTGTTAGTAGAGATTGAAGTGCAATCGTAACAGGTTATGATGGATGCAAACTTGTCTAAACAAGATTGGGTCAGGAAAAGGTTCGAAAAGTTGACGTTGTTGGATGAAAAGAGGATGAGGGTGCTGTATCACACCCAGTTGTACCAAAAGAGAGTAGCTCAGGTTTTCAACAAAAAGTTCAAGCCCGGCAAGCTTTCAGGCCCAATTGGGAAGGACATTATTTGGTTAAGAAGATTTTGAAGAAGAGGAAGTGCGATTGTCTGATTTGAAAGGAACGAGTTCACAGACCCATCAACTTGGATAGGCTAAAGAAATATTTTTTCATAAAAAAGGCTCGTTAGGTCGAAAATCCACAAATGACGGCCTATGCAAAAGGTAGAGCATCCCATTAAGCCAAAAACCGATTTAGGTAAAAGTTAGGGATAAATGACTGGAAAACTAATTTGTTAGAAAAATCGAAATGGTCAACGAATGACATGAGTACCCTTTATAATAAAACAATAACCAAAGTTTTATTGAAATAAAGCTCAAATATTCATAAATGCGCAATCGTAGCCAAAGGAGAAAATTCAAAACAAGTATGCATAAATCATCGTCACTGTCTTTTCAGTGCAAGGTTCTAATCTAAAAAACCAGCTGGGGACCCATGGGTATTTGGTGCATGGGCAGATTCTTGGGTGTTAATAGTTCAGACACAACGTTGGATCCACTTTTCATGGAAATGGTTCAAGAGACGATGAGATATTGCGCCACATTGAAAAGTGAGCCTCTCTAGAACAAGGTATGGAGAGCACTCGCACTGTCCATGGAGCCTAGAAGGAATATATAATGAACTGGCACATCCATAAAATCTTGGCACCAGACACTTGTTCCATTCCATGTGTCGTAAGATAGATTCTTCTTAAACACAACATAACTAAATGATGTCGTGGTCCATAAGAGGTAAATATGGATGATAATAGAGGAGTGATGAGCCTCAATTTCTCTTTCAACCATATCTAAAAATAAATAAATAAATAAAGATGTCTAGTTAGTTGAGTCGAAATCCTGAAAGGGTGACCCAGGCAAAAATAGAGCGGCCTACCTGGTTGAAATGTGCAAGGACGGAATAGGAAAAATTTAGGGCATACCTGCAAGAGTAAAGCCTTTCAGAAAATTATAGTTTATCTTGATTTGATAAAGGTAATATAATGTGGAAAATGGGGCCAAATCTAGGGTCGACCAATCAGTAATCCCATGGAGCATTGCTATAACGAGGTCTTACAGGACACGAGTCACGTGGATAAACATGTGCAACCAAATATTTTGTCTGTCCGGCCAGACTTTCACTCAACAGTTGGCCATATATCTTAGTAAAATCTGGCAGACTCACCATATGTATGGTCGAATATAGGCCAAAGACTTTTAGAGCGTAGATTTCTTATCCATGTGATGCATTGGTTGATTTCATGTCCGTATGATGCATTGTAAAGAAAATTATGAATACAAAAATGAATAAATGGTATTTCCATTATATCATGAAGTCCATACAAAATGAGTTTTTACAACAAAAGCAACAATACAAAGCAAACAAAATAAAAAACAGATCCACTTCTTTGAAGATTCCCCCTCATCGGCTCCCTCGTCCTCACACTACTCATCCTCAGGCGTAGGCTCTCGTGGCATGTCTCGAGAATACAACCCTTTAGTACGAACCTCCCATCTCTTAGTGGCGGTATGCACAGAGGAAGAATGCTGGCTCAAAATGTCATACTGCTGCTGCTGCTCTTGCTCCAGAATCCATCATTCTAGCTCCTAAACAGAACGCTACAATTAGAAACATAGAAAGAAGTTAGGAAATCATGCATAGAAGCTAGCGTTTCTTGGCTGGTACCTAATGGGATAAACTTTATTGTGTTAGCTCGACCTAAGCTACTTGCGTTAAGTTGTGACAATGATCCGCAAAGTCGAAGGGGACTTGCAACAAGATTGATCATTATTCAAGAAAGGAAAAAGAAATATGAATAGTTGGGAATACTTACATGATTCGCATGTGAAAGCGTCAAAGAATGCATCTGCACCAGAGAAAAAGACCGATCAAGCATTTCTGGCATCATTACAAATCATATAAGTTACCAGTCAGCGACCCACTCAACCTAGGATGACACTGAGAGGGGCAGCGGGTGTTGAAGTGGATGCAGTAGTAGGAGACAGACCCCATTGAGAAGGAGCCCTACGCCGAACACCTCGAGATATTGCTGGGTTCGCAATAGGTTCACCAAATTCATCGTCACCATCAAAAGGTAAGTGAGCAAGATGAGTTCCATGATCACATCCACGAACCTATGGCAGGGATTACGTCAACAAGAGATGTCAAGTCAAAAAATAAAGGAAGAACATAAAAAACGTCAATTCGTACTCGAGTGGCTCGTTGATGATCGGAAAGTGGCAGTGAGCCAAGAAGAGAAATGTGATCCCATCGCTAGTAATCACCCTCAACAAGAAAGTCACTAGCCGGGAGACCGTATAGAGCGACCAATAGGTCCTCATTCTCTAATTGAAGCCTAAGAAAAAAAAAGGTGTGGAGGCTGGAATCTTGTGAGCCTAGGGACCAAATGCCAAGAATACACCCGCTCGCCTTAATACTAGAGCCGTTGGTCTGTATCCAGAAGAACCAAGTGAAGACCACTCTTACAGAAAGAATAGTGTATGAACTTTGGCAGGTCATCCAAAGGGTCCCCCACCAAACTATGTCAAGCTAAAAGATACAAAGAAAAGTGTTAGTGAAAGAATAGAAGAGACAAAGTTAGAAAGGCAAGAAATAAGAAAATTTACCATATCCCAATTAAGCAAATTCAGACAAGATCGATGCACGATTATATTATAGAACTCATGTGATCCCATAAAAGATTCACACCAATGGGATTGTCCTAGAAATCTGACTTCTGTTGAGTTCTTAGAACATGTCAAGGATCTAATAAAACATGAAATTGTGTGAATAAGATCAAAGAAGTTGCGGAAGTACAAAGATCGGATGTGCAGATTTCAAAAATTTTCTTTTTTTTCGGAAGCTCCAAGCTTTGTGTTGAATCTTTAGTCCCAAGGTTGAGTTTCCCTATCACCTTAATCAACTCTTTAAGTGCTAGCTTGCTTGATTTTGGAAGAAAAATCAAATAGAAATGGGAGCCTAGCTCACGGCAATGAGAAGGAGAGAGGAGAACTTTTATGTTTTGTGTTTTGTTTGTTTTAAAAAATTACCACTTATGACCTAGTCAATATAAAAATGTGTATATGGTTTATTCAAAACCAAAAAGCAAGTGTGTTGGGAGCAAAATCCATTTAATGCTCTCAACCACCTCCATCACCAAAAAGGTGATTGGACTCACATCACAAAAAGTTGATTTAATTTCCATCACAAAAGTGACTAGTGCAGTAAGTGAAGTGGGCCCCACTTTAAATTCAAAATTCAAGTCGGGCGACGCAACACACTTCGGGCTCGGGTTCGTTAATTCCAAATTAACGAATTTTTCGTTGCAACTTAATTAAATAAAATTTAATTAAATAATAATGCATCGCAAAATTATTACGAAAATCGCTTACGAATTAATTCTAAATTAATTCGTTCCCCCGAATTAAAATCCAATTTTAATTCCGCTTTGAAATCTAATTTCATTTAATATATCGAATATATTATTTTATCGATTAATTCCAAATTAATCGTTCTCTCTCTTTAAATAGTATTTTATCCCAGATAAAATTTCTCCGTAATTAATCCTAGATTAATTTTCTCTCTCTTATAATTAATCCCAGATTAATTATGTCTGAGTCATACGTCATCGGTGAATCTTCGGGAAGCGACCCATGAGACCCCTGGATATGTTGGCAGTAAATCCAGTTATCGGACTATCCGAACACGTGCGTACCTGGTACCACGTTCTTACCAATTTACAAGACATGGTTGTATTCTAGCAAAGCATGTTCCTACCCAATTCTCCAGAAATATTCTTTTAAGAATATATAATCTTTGTCAGGCGTATTACACATAGTATTGCGTATTGCGATCCAATATCGAATGTCACATGCAAGGCCTGGGGCTGGAATAGTGTCTGCCCCGTACGAAGCATATATCGGATCACAAGCAACTAGTCTCTTTAATCGGATAATCATGACCTTGTCATATTATCCCGATAGTTGCAATATAATAGAGTACTAGTTATGTATCCATGCGTGATCATCATCTCCATATGACTGAAGTGATACTTCCATCTTGACATCACACCCAATACACTACGATTCTCAATAAACCCAGAAGAGGCGTACACAGAACGTGTTAAAGCCCCGGACGACCAAAACCAAAGCGTATTGATTGTCGCAAGTATTAGCGATGCAAGTCTCAGGTTAAGACCAAATACACCTACTCTGATTCAGATTCCCATAGACACATAGTCATACTACCAATGGGATTCCGATGGGTCTATATTGAGCGAAGCTGTTCCTGTACCATCGGTAAACACAACCTTCTATCACACTTGCATAAGTATCCAATACTTAAATATATTAGAACTATGTCGTTATGCTCCCACAACGAGCACAAGTGCAATACTAGTCTATTCCGTATTATCGATGTCCAGTCTCGACAATACTACGACTAGGGATATTTAATGATTAAACCTTTGTGGATTGATACTGTCTCATATCTTATAATTCGGAACTAATCATAAGGACTTTTATCATTTATATATTTAAGTAATCTAATTACAAAATGATAAAATAGCAATTTCCTTTGTCACATAGTTAATTTTGTACAAAAACCACAATGTCTTTTCAAATAGTGACGCTATGGGTCATAATTGTCCAACAATCTACCACTTGGCCTATAGCCAGTCACTCAAGTATCTAACACCTGAACTATGTACATGTCGCTCAAACTTTTGCTGAGGAATAGCTTTCGTCAACGGATCTGCAATGTTGTCATCTGATGCGACCTTCTCTATCTTCACATCGCCACGATGTATGATCTCACGAATCAGATGGAAACATCGAAGAACATTCTTGGATCGTTGATGAGACCGCGGTTCCTTAGCATGTGCTATAGCCCCGTTATTGTCACAATACAATGGAATGAGCTCAGCTGCTAACGGAACTAATCCTAATCCAATTAGGAATTTACTGGTTGAGCAACTTTTAAGGGTTGCATATGAAGCAATATTGAAGGAAAGAAGTAGTTTAATGGAGTAATATCTTGCTTGTGAGCACAAAACTTAGACTTCTAATATGTGGATCAATGAGAATACAAGGTTTGAGGCTAGGCTAGTTTCATCAGACGATGAATGTGAGAAGGAAAAATAGGTTACACCAAAATATGAAGGTAGTGGCAAGGTCGAGCAGGATAAAGCTACAGCTTAAGGGGTTTTTTTGAAATGGAATAGAAAGTTTCGGCCATAGAAGCTGACCCAACTGCTGGCACTCAGGAAACCCCTATCGCTGGCATCCCTCCTGCTGAAGTCCCAGAGGTTGAAGTCGTTGAAGATTGATATTCTTCTTTTTTTCCCATAATTTAGTATTTTATAATTTTTCCGATTTGTAACTAAGTACTGAAAGATTTGTAAAAGCTTTAACCGTTGAATGAATGAAAGAACTTGTTTCGAAACTCTTGTCTTCCTCATTGTGAATTTTTTCTTGTGAATATATTTTCAAATTATTTTACGAAGTTGGTCAGAGTTTTTGGTCCCTAGGTCTTTATACCGACTTAAGACTTAGTCTTAGATTAAGAGTGAGTCTTGGTCATTTGGATTCCCTGTCAATTAGGAATCCAAGACTTGGAAAAAATGGGGGAAGGCTAAGACTTAACTAAGTAGGCTAATTGATTTGAGACTTATGCACAGGTGAAAAGTAGGTTTTGGTCACTTAATTATCGTATGAGACATATATAATTGAATAACTTCAATATATTGGGGGCGTTTCCCCAAGGCTTGAGTTTGAAAATAATAGAAACTTCAAAGTAAAAAAAAATAATCTACAAGTAGTAGCTCTCTTGTCCCATAGTCAGATAGTGGTCACTTTTCGAGTGGCTAGTCTGTGACTCTTGATCTGTTAGGGCTACCTGTTGTACCACTTGAGGTGTAATGTATTCCAGCTGTTCTGAATGGGCTTTCCAAACTCTGTCTTCAACTTGTATGCTCATTGCTTAACGACCTTCGTAATGATGTATGGGCCTTCCCATGTGGGCCCAAGCTTGCCAGCTCTTACTTCCTTAGCATTTTGAAAGACCTTGCATATGACCACTATTTTTCTTTGAAAGTTTGAGTTTTGATGTTATTGTTGCAATACGCCATATGTTTATAGTTTTGTTAGAGCATATTCTTTTAACTTGTCGATGATGTCAAGGCTATGATTCATGAGCTGCCTTTTGGTGTTTTTGAGCCACTGGTAATGTTAGGATGGCATGCTTCATTCGGTGAGAATGAATTTCTCAGTTCCAAAGGTCAATGAGAATGGGTCTCTCTAGTCGATGAACAAACTGTTGTTCGATAATACTAGAGTACTCTAAGGAGCTTGTTTTCCCATGCTCTCTTGGCTTTCTCCAGTTGCTTCTTTAAATTATTTATAATGGTCTTGTTGGAAGACTAGGCTTGTCTTTTTACTTGGGGGAAGACAGAGTCGAGAAGTTGAGCTTGATTCCCCAATTTCTGCAGAAGTCTTGGAAGTGATGGCTGATTAATTGAGAGTCGTTATTGGTGACAATCTTCTTTGGCAACCCAAATCAACAAATGATGTTTAAATAAAGGTCTAAACTTCTCGGTCTCATATCCTGGTAATTTCCTCGGCTTCAATCCACTTGGAGTAATAGTCTGTGAGTGCCAATATGTAGACTCATTGGCCTGAAGCCGTTGGAAGTTTTCCCACGATGTTCATTCCCCATTTCATGAATGGCCAAAGGATGAGGTTGGGCTTCTATGGCAGTAAGTGGGAGATTTGAGCGACTCTTTGGATTTTGTTGCATGGACGAGTGAAGTTTTTTGAGTCGGCTCGTATGGTATGCCAGTAGTATCCTATCTGTGTGGGCTCGACACACAAGACTTTTTCCTCCCTAGTTGTTCCTGTATTCTCCATTATGCAACTCAGCCATCATTTTTTGGGCTTCCTCGGTAGTAACACACTTGAGGTAGGGCCTAGAATAAGACCTCTTCAAGAGTTGGTTAAACCCCACTGCTTGGTATTGGTGTTAGTGTTCCTAGAACATGACAAGGATCTTCTAAGCGTGATTTGTGTGTGAATTAATCAAAGAAAGTTACGGAAAAAACTCACCTTGATCGGTTTTAGGCTTTCAAAAATTCTTTTGGATGTAGTATCTCGGAGCTTGAAATCGAGTTCCAAACTCTCGGGTAGGTTTCCCTATCACCTTGATTCACTCCTTTATGTGCTAGCAAGAATAAATTTTTGCAACAAAAACTTTGAGAGAGAGGGAGAAGCTCTCGGCCATGAGAGAGCAAAAGAGAGAGAAGAGTTTTGTGTTTTGTTTTTCCAAAAATAATTACCAAAAACCTTTTTCCAAAAAATTGTATTTACTTATCCAAAAGTAAAAGTAAAAGTGTGTAATACAAGTTTCCAACAAAAATCCACCAACAACTTCTGTCACCAAAAAAGTGACTTATGATGTAAGTGGGGGCCCCACTTTAAATTCAAAATTCAAGTGGGCTTGCTCAACACACTTCGGGCTCAGATTCGTTTAATCTGATTAAACGAATCTTCAGTCGCAACGTAATTAAATCTAATTTAATTAAATAATAATGCCTAGCAAAATTATTACGGAAGTTGCTCGCGAATTAATTCCAAATTAATTCGTTCGTTTGAATTAAAATCCAATTTTAATTCCATGTTGAAATCCGATTTCAATTAATATATCCAATATATATTATTTTAGCCCAAATAAATAAATTAAATAGAAAAATCCAATTTAACTATTAAATTTATTTTACTAATTAATTCCAAATCAATCGCGTTCTCTCATCTTCACGAATTAATCCCAGATTAATTCTTGACGTAATTAATCCCAGATTAATTCTCTGTTCCAGTCAAATCTCATCGGTGAATCTTTGGGAAGCGACCCAAGAGATCCCTGGATATATTAGCAGTAAATTCGGTTATCGGAATATCTGAATATGTGCGTACCCGGTACCACGTTCTTACCGATTTACAGGACATGGTTGCCTTCTAGCAAAGCACTATGCCTACCCAATTCTCCAAAAATATTCTTTAAAGGAATACATAATCTTTATCAGGTGTAGTACACTAAGTATTGTGTATTACGATCCAGTATCGGATGTCACATGCTAGGCCTAGGGCTGGAATTGTGTCTGCCCCGTACGAAGCATATATCGGATTACTGGAAACTAGTCTCTATAATTGGATAATCATGACCTAGTCATATTATCCCGATGACTGCAGTACTTAAGAGTACCAGTTCCATATCTTACGTGATCATCATCTCCATATGACTGAAGTGATGCTTCCATCTTGACATCACACCCAACACACTACGATTCGCAGTATACCTAGAAGAGGTGTACACATAACCTGTTAAAGCCTCGGGCGACTAAAACCAAAACATACTGATTGTCGTAAGTATTAGCGATGCAAGTCTAGGTTAAGACCAAATACACCTACCCTGATTCGGATTCCCATAGATATATAGTCATACTACCAATGGGATTCCGATGGGTCTATCCAGAGCAAAGCTGTTTTCGTACCATCGATTAACAGAACCTCATATCACACTTGCATAAGTATCCAATACTCAAATATATGAGAACTATGTTGTTACACTTCCATAACGTGCACACGTGCAATACTAGACTATTACACATTATCGATGTCCAGTCTCGATAATACTACGACAATGGATATTTAATGATCAAATCTTTCATGGATTAATATTGTCTCATATCTTATTAATCTGGAAGTGATCATATGGACTCTTATCATTTATTTATCTAAGTAATCCAATTACAAAATGATAAAAGAGCAATTTCCTTTGTCACATAGTTAATTTTGTACAAGAACACCATGTCCTTTACAAAATAGTGATGCTATGGGTCATAATTGTCTAAAAATCTCCCACTTGGCCTATATCCAATCACTCAAGTGTCTAACACTTGAACTATGCACGGTTCGCTCGTACTTCTGTTGAGATATCACTTTCGTCAGCGGATATGCTAGGTTTTCATCTGAAACGATCTTTTGATCTTGACATCGCCACGATTTATGATCTCACGGATCAGATGAAATCATCAAAGTATATACTTGGATCATTGATGAGACCGTAATTCTTTAGTCTGTGTTGTAGCCCAGCTCATCTGCTAGCAGAACTACTCCTAATGCAATCAGGAATTTTATAGATCCAAAATGCTTCTTTTGCTGCCTCAACTGCAGCAATGTGTTCCACTTTTGTGGTTGAATCGGAAACAGTCTCTTACTAGGAAGATTTCCAGCTCACTGTTCCGTTGTTCAAACAAAATATGTACCCTGATTGTGACTTACAGTCGTCTTTATCGGTTTGGAAACTTGCATCGGTGAACCTAGTCACCTCAAGTTCTCCATCTCCATAAATTAAGAAAGCATCCTTAGTTCCTCTAAGATACTTAAGGATGATCTTAACATCAATCCAGTGACCATCACCTAGATTGGCCTGATTGTGACTCCATATGCTAAAAGTATATGAGACACCATGTCGCGTACATATCTTTCAATGTACGATTTCTCAGAGAGTTCCAACAACTTTTAGATCTATCCCAGTAGATCCTTATTCCTAGAATAAAGGTTGTCTCTCAAAGGTTGTCTCTCCCAAGTTTTTCATGGAGAATTTTAATGAAAGCCAAGCTTTCACCGATTTAAATATGGGAAAGTCATTGCTAATAAGTAATACATCATTAATGTATAGGACAATCATTGTCAGTGCGTTCCCACTAACCTTCTTATATACACAAGAATCATCTTTGTTTTGAATGAAACCATATACTATTATGATCTCATCAAAACATTGGTTCCAAGAATGCAATGTTTGCTTCAATCCAAAAATGGATCGATTTAACTTGAAAACCTAGTTTATGTGTTTTGGTACGACAAAACCATTAGGATGTTGTATGCAAACATCCTCAAAAGGTTTCCTGTTAAGGAAACCGGTTTTGACCTTCAGCTGCCATATTTCATAAACAAAATATGCAACACTAGCAAGCATTATCCGAATGGATTTAATCATGGCGACGGGTAAAAGGTTTCATCGTAATCGACACCATGTTGATGACGATACCCTTTCACTACAAGCCTAGCTTTGTGCGTTTTTATGTTACTTGTGGGACACAGAGGTGGCCGACGCTGTCCGGGCTCGTGGCCCGGTCGGGAGTACGGAGTAGCCCGCGGGGGACTAAACCAGAGAAATAAAATGGAGTCGCCACCCAGTATGAACTGGGAAATTATTTAAGGCTGCACTTACCCCTCGCAAGGGAAGACCTCAAACCGTTGGGTTCGGAACGGCCTTACTTATGCCAATTGTAATGAAAAGATTTATGCAATAGTATAACCAAGTCTTATGTAACACATGCAAGATAACTTAATCTACACACAAGTTTGCACACCATAATCGCAAATAAATAAACGAAGGCAAAACAGATAATAAAATCATAAAAAAAAACAGATAATGCATATAAAAAAATAAAGATAACTAATAAATATAAAGATAATAAATAAGCTAAGAAAGCACACAACCTCATGAGCATATCAAATAAGTAAATGCGGAAATATAAATAACTAATAATGGTAAAAGCGTCAATAATGAAATGATATGATTAATTATGTAATGCAAAAGAAATTACCGAAGAAGCGAACGTGCATGAGATGTGATGACAAGAATTATGTTCACTGTATGTGCGTTCGTGTAGCGTTTGAAAACATGTTCGAACGGTAAACAGAATGTTCGCGTTCGTATTGCATTTGGAAATACGTTCGAACGGGATAAGGCCTGATGCCTGATAAAACAGAATACATGTGCATTTGAGTAGCGTTCTGAAACGCATTCGAAAGTAAATGAGACAGAATGTCCGCATTCGTATAGCATTCGGGAACACGTTTGAATGAGATAAGACCTGATGCATGATAAAAAAAAAAACGCATGAGCGTTCGTAAACGTGTTCGAATGGACTGAGGCAGAATGCATACGTTCGTGTAGCGTTCGGAAACGCATTCGAATGAGATTACCAAGAATGGTATCTGAAACGACGCAAACCCATGCGTGAATAAACAAATACATAATGTAGGACCTCGTATGCCCGATTGAACGTATTTCACATTCAATCGAGTGTACTTCATCCGGCGCGGCAAAATATCGTGGTAAAGGTAGCCTTTTAGGCTTTTTTCTCCCTCAAATAGAGGACCTTTAATCCATCGAGATTAGCCCATGCGCAATGGATTAACAATACATGAATAAATAAAGCTATGACAAGCAGAAAATAAATGACATAATAATAAAAGAGATGAGACCAAAGCCAACATCTATATGGGACCTCGAATGCCCGATTGAACATATTTCACATTCAATCGAGTGTACTTCGTCCGGCGTGGCAAAACATGTGGTAAAGGTAGCCTTTTGGATTTTCCCTCGAATAGAGGACCTTTAATCCGACCTAGTTATCCCATGCACATTAGATTATCATTAAAGAAACAACACATAGAAAATAGATAGTGGAACAATGAACACAAAAATACATAAGACATGATAAAGGAACCTGTCTAGAAATCCCACGTCCGTGTAGCGTTCAGAAACACGTTCGAACGGGGGCGAGGCAGAATACATATGTTCATGTAGCGTTCGGGAACGCGTTCGAACAGGACGATGAAAGTGGCATCCATAATGTAGTAAACACATGTGGGAATGTTTCCCCAAGCGATACGTGGAGTTGTATCCCAAGTACATACCACACTACCATCCATTCGGATTCGGCTACGGAATTTATGTCTGGGTTTCCATCCGATATACTACGAGAGGCAACACTCAAGCGTTAACACAATGCAATCATGAAAATAGACGTGAAATATGATAATGCATATAACAACACATAGGCGAAGAGATAAACATACAAAATAACAAAGAGCTAATAATACGAAATAAGTGTGCGATAAATAGATAAAGGAACGTTAAAGAAAGATGTGACCAAGAATTTGGTCATCTTTGATATAGGACCTCGCACACCCGGTTGGACATATTTCATGTCCAACCGAGTGAAATGCATCCAAACTACAAAATAAAAAATAATAAAGGGTGCCCTCAGGTCTTACCTTTTAAGTTGCTCCTCATAAGTGCGTTACGTCATTGCCGAAAGGGTTAATACTCCGTAACTTTTTTGGTTTTCTGGTCTAATATTTTCCTTCGTTGTTCCACTATTTTCGCTGCTGATTTCTCGGTCTTTCCTCGCTGTTTCGGACTATTTTCGCTTACTACTTCGAGGTTATTCTTGGCGCTAAAGGCTACTGTTTTAGGGTGATTTTGGGACCTATTTTTGGGTGATTTTGGGACTGATTTTGGGGACTACTTTTGGGGTTATTTTCGGTGGTTGGTGGGGCTGTGTTGAGGTGTCAATGCAGTGAGTGGCTGTGTGTGTTTGTGTGGCGTGAGGGAGAGCTATAAAATAGTGTTTAGGGTTTGTTCTTTTTATTGAAGGTGGTGTGAGGGAGAGCTAGAAGAGAGAGGGGCGTGAATGTCCAAGGGGGAAGAGGGTTGGCTTGGGTCTCTTTATTGCATGGGACGTGCAGTTTTTATTTAGGGTTTATTTGCTTTATTTTTGGGTGGTGTCGTGAGGAGTGTTCTGCGTGAGGTTAGGGTTTATGGTTTTTTGAGTGTTATTGCCATGTATCGAGAGAGGAGGGGAAGCCAATGTTTTAGTCCTCTTTATATAATGGTCATCCTAGGGTTAGGGTTGTGCATGGATTTTCAAAACAAGGAAATAAATCCAGAAAAAAGGGATGTGTCTAATTAGTTTATAAAGGGAAATAAATTTGTGTAATTTTGGTGGGGAATATCTTTAATTTGGTGAGTGATTTATTTAAATTAGGAAGGGGATTTATTTGATTTAGGAATGAGATTTGTTTTTATTTTAATTGGATTTGATTGGATTTAATTTAATTTGTGACATGTGTTTTAAATGTGATTTAATTATTTTTGGATTGGGTTTTGGGCGAAATGAGCTTTGGATGACTGCGGGGGGTTTTGCGCCGAGGCTAGTATTTTAAAACAGAGATTAATCGGGTGAATCCGAGGCTAATTAGCGAGTTAAAATTGTTGATGTATTTATTTTTAAATTTTCCCTTCCGATGTTTGTTTCCCGCAACTTCCGCAACTTATCGGGTAGTGCCTCCGAACGAGGCTCATCATCGGGATTTCATGCAAAAATACAGTGTCTACAGTCGCCCCCACTTTAATGGGCTTGTGCAGTGTGTGACAATGACAATCCTATCAAAGTTATGCATGTATTTTTACTCACCTGGCTCGCCAGCTGTTGCTTAACTTACATGTTGTTCTGAGATGCTTCAAACTGAGTTGATGAGAGGTGGTCCATTCCCGAACTGTTACTGTGAGGTGGTCCATTCCCAAACTATTACTATGAGGTGGTACATTCTCGAACCGTTACTGTGAGGTGGTCCATTCCCGAACTGTTACTATAAGGTGGTCCATTCCCGAACCGTTACTGTGAGGTGGTCCATTCCCGAACCGTTACTATGAGGTGGTCCATTCCCAAACCGTTACTGTGAGGTGGTCCATTCCCGAACCATTACTGTGAGGTGGTCCATTCCCGAACTTGTGAGGTGGTCCATTCCCAAACCGTTACTTGATGAGAGGTGGTTCATTCCCGAACCGTTACTTGATGAGAGGTGGTTCATTCCTGAATCGTTACTTGATGAGAGGTGGTTCATTCCCGAACCATTACTGAGTTGAGATTGTTGCCATTCTCGGCTTGCTCGTCCTTGCCGCTTTTTCCTTTCTTTGTTCAAAAACCTGCGGATACAAAACAAAAATCGTGTGTGCGTGACGTGTATGCATGTATGCATGGATGTATTTCCTATTCCGATGGGTTAGGCCTTTCTTGAGCTCTCTGGTGTATTTTGCCCATAAATATCTTCGGTCGCCCCCGGGCCTACTTACAGTTTTCTTCTGCCAATTCTCCTCTGGTGATCGCTCAGTTCTTTTTTGTCTCATGGCTCAAGTTCTCGGTATATCCCTTATTCACGGGGTAGTAGATTGGTCGCCCCCAGACTTGGCTTAGCTTTCTGCTATATACTGTTTGCACTAGGTCAAGGTGGACTACATGATATGTCACTCCGTATCAACATACTATATTACTGGCTACAAAACAATCCCAATAGTTATACATATTATTGCCCTCAAAGAATGCCCAGTATTGAAACCAGAGAACCTTCAAAACATTCAACGCAACTCAAATCCAAGTTCTTGAATAAATGATCTAAGCCAGACTCAAAGTGTGTGTGTGTAAAGGTTCCTTTGCAGAATCATCCCTAGATAAGCCAACTCAATGATTTCATCAAAAAATTGGGATCGATGGGTCAAACCAACCTAGATGTCTCAATTATACCCTGCAGTTGCTTTTCTGTGCTCAATGTGGTATGGTTTTCTTTCTCTTTTGTCTCTATTTTTTCTTTTCGTTTTGAACTTCTTCTTTTTTTTTTCATTTTTTCAATACACCTACCCTTTAAGGTAGCATTTCTCCTCATGGTTGTCCTAATACTCGCCCATGGGTAGCTTCATGCTTATCGGTTATAGGTGGTTTAATTGCTTTCTTTAGAGACTTTTCTTTTATTTTCAACCATACCACACATCATAACACAAGCAAATTAGGATAGATATTTAGGCGAACGGTCATTCACAGACCTACAATTTCTTCAACTAGTCACTTTGCTAACTACTCAGGTTTTCATTACTAAGAACCATAATCAAGTGCTTACGAGTCTAACATAGATCAATTACACAAAGTATCAGATAAAAGCACATCAAGAGTTTATCGTTTCTAAGATTTCACCCTAAAGCAAACGATTTCATCATTGGATTGATGTTTAAATATTAAGGAAAAGGCTTGAACAAGTAGGAAAAATCAATGTCTTATGATTAATGGATGCGGGATCACAATTGAATAAGATCAGGAAAACAAACATCTCCATAATTTGCAAATTTGTCTTCTTCCATCTTCTTGCTTTTTTCGAACATCAGATCCTCCAACTGTAGTAATTCTTTTTCCCATTTACTTTCCCATTTCAGCTCCATTTCATCTTTACTATTGTTTTCCCATATCCCCAGCGGGAAGCTCGGTGGCTGTGAGTTTGGAGGAAAATACTATCGGGTAGGCCGGAGTTGATTATATGGGTGGGTGGAGGGTTTCTGTGTGCGTTAGGTTGTTCTTTTTATGGGTCGGGTATTTTATGGGCGTCAATGAGGTTCTAGATTTCATGCCTAAGGCGGGTGCATTTTTCAGTTTCATGGCCTTTTTACTGGTGGAGGTAACAATACAGGTTTAGGTCAAGGTAGCGTGGCACAAGGTTTGGAAGTGGTTTAGGTTCTAAGGGACTCAGGAGTCATTGCCTTTTCAGCTCTTCAAACACCTCTGACAAAGGTATACCAAAATTGGAGAATCGCCTATTCCTGATAGGGGCGACCTCAGAAGGAGTGGGCTTGGTCCTTGAAGGTCCCCTAATGGTCTTTCTATTCAGGTTGCAGAACTTCCTATTATTGGCTATATGTGGTATGGTCAAACTGGCCATAGCGGTGGTCAAAGCTTACAACTACTCGGTAATTTTGGTTACTTCGGTCTCCAATTGATCCATGCGAGAACCTTCATTGACTGATGCATTCATGCTCGCTAACCTCTTATTGACAAGTCTGTTTTCTTCTCTAACCCAACGGATATCTATGATGGCCTTAAAACTACGAGTTAGCATGGTACATGTATGCGTGCGATGCATGAAATATATAAAACGCGTGAGGTAATCAAACAGAATATATCATTCCGACCTTATTTCTCCCACACTCGTGGTAAGCCTATTTTTGGTTCTAAGTATGGCTTATTCTATGCACCGATGCAAGGTACACAAAATCACTCTCTCCTATGCTACAGGGGGAACCTTGAACGTTGCTGTCCCTTTCCATCGGTAAAAGACAAAGACCGCCCATTTACAACATGGACTAAGCCGAATTATGAGATCATTCCATTGTCTAGAAACGATGAATTGGGCTTTCGGCAACCGTGGTCATGAGGATGAACTTAGAAGCGTCCAAAAGTATACAAATATGCCGTAACAAGACGTATCCTTTCTAGATGAAAGCCAGTGCGAATATCGAACTCATGCTTCTAGCATATTTGGATCATGTTTGGATTTTCTAAACCCATCAAGGTTTTCATACAAGTTGGCCCATTATCATTTCAAAACATTCAATCATATTATTGCGAGGTGTAAACTTGTCCCAGTTGAAAAAGGCCCAACAGGTTTACACTTTTGCAATAACGTGGCTAACAACTTCAAATGATAGGGGGCCCAAACACAAAGTGGCCCATCGGTATTTTAGAAGCTTTTGGCCCAATTGTCATAAGACACAAACTCGTCCCACTTTAAATGGCCCAACAAGTTCACATCTCATGACAAGAGGTCCAACTGAATCCAAATGATGATGGTCCCAAGCACAAGCATAAAAGGGTGGCTTCTATAGGTCATACAACTATGGTTCTCATGCGGGTTTATAGGAGTATAGATAAAGGTTCCCGCCGGTGAAGGATTACCCACAACTAGGTCTCCCCACTCAAGGGTTCGAGCGACCAAGTGAGTGCACCTTTTTTATACCCTAAGGTACGTGCCAACGAGTGATGGTACCATATAATGATCCCCCGCTTCGAGCGAAAACGACTTCATTATACATGAATAACTGTCAAATGGATTCCTCTATTGAAAATTCCCCAGAGGGAGAGTGGAGCGAACTCTCTTAAATACCCTTACCTTTTAGGCTCTTATCACATTGGTGACAGGAATAAACAACAGATCATCCAAATTAGTCCATCACTTTAAATATACTCCAAGGTAAGCTTCGAGTAAATGATTATCTAGATGTCTTCACAGCTTTTCCTTTTGGCTACAAAAGGTAGTGAGTGAAGGAAGACACCAAATCATTATCTAACTCCAGTAATACCTTAGGTTAAATCAACTTTAGACAAGGTTAACTAAAGCAAAAATCACAAACATTACAAGACATTATTTCGGGGCCGATTCTCTATCCCCAGTGGAGTCGCCAGACTGTGGGACACTAAGGTGGGCGACGCTGTCTGGGCTCGCGGCCCGGTCGGGAGTACGGAGTAGCCCGCGAGGGACTAAACCAGAGAAATAAAATGGATTCGCCACCCAGTGTGAACTGGGAAATGATTTAAGGACGCACTTACCCCTCGCAAGGGAAGACCTCAAACCGTTGGGTTCGAAACGGTCTCTTACTTATGCCAATTGTAATGAAAAGATTTATGCAATAATATAACCAAGTCTTATGTAACACATGCAAGATAACTTAATCTGCACACAAGTTTGCACACCATAATTGCAAATAAATAAATAAAGGCAAAACGGATAATTCATAAACGCATTAAACGATGAAGCGCAATGGTGTAACTAATAACAACTATAAAGGCATAAATAGTAAAAGCAAGCACACAACCTCATAAGCATATCAAATAAATAAATGCATAAATATAAATAACTAATAATGGTAAAAGCGTCAATAATGAAATGATATGATTAATTATGTAATGCAAAAGAAATGACCGAAGAAGTGAACATGCATGAGATGTGATGAAAAGAAATTTGTTCACTGTTTGTGCATTCGTGAAGCGTTTGAAAACACATTCGAACGGTAAACAGAATATTCACGTTCGTATAACGTTCGGAAACACATTCGAACGGGATAAGGCCTGATGCTTGATAAAACAGAATACATGCGCGTTCGAGTAGCATTCTGAAACGCGTTCGAACGTAAATGAGACAGAATGTCCGCGTTCGTATAGTGTTCGGGAACGCGCTCTAACGAGATAAGACCTGATGCATTATAAAACAAAACACATAAGCGTTTGAGTAGCATTCGTAAACGCGTTCGAACGGATTGAGGTAGAATGCATACGTTCGTGTAGCGTTCAGAAACACATTCGAACGAGATTACCAAAAATGGTATCTGAAACGATGCAAACTCATGCGTGAATAAACAAATACATAATATAGGACCTCGAACGCCCGATTGAACGTATTTCATATTCAATCGAATGTACTTCATCTGGCGCGGCAAAACATCGTGGTAAAGGTAGCCTTTTAGGCTTTTTCTCCCTCAAATAGAGGACCTTTAATCCATCGAGATTAGCCCATGCGCAATGGATTAACTATACATAAATAAAACAAAGCTATGACAAGCAAAAAGTAAATGACATAATAATAAAAGAGATGCGACCAAAGCCAACATCTATATGAGACCTCTTATGCCCGATTGAACATATTTCACATTCGTACTTCATCCGGCGCGGCAAAACATGTGGTAAAGGTAGCCTTTTGGCTTTTCCCTCGAATAGAGGACCTTTAATCCGACCTAGTTAGCCCATGCGCATTATATTATCATTAAAGAAATAACACATAGAAAATAGATAGCGGAACAATGAACACAAAAATGCCTAAGACATGATAAAGGAACCTGTCCAGAATGCCCGCGTTCGTGTAGCATTCGGAAACGTGTTTGAATGAGGGTGAGGCAGAATACATACGTTCGTGCAGCGTTCGGGAACGTGTTCGAACGGGATGATGAAAGTGGCATCCATATTGCCATAAACACATACTGGAATGTTTCCCCAAGTGGTACGTGGAGTTGTATCCCCAGTACAGACCGCACTACCGTCCATTCGGATTCGGCTACAGAATTTATGTCTGGGTTTCCATTTGATATACCACGAGAGGCAACACTCAAGCGTTAACACAATGCAATCATGAAAATAGACGTGAAATATGATAATGCATATAACAACACATAGGTGAAGAGATAAACATACAAAAAGATAAAGAGCTAATAATATGAAATAAGTGTGCGATAAATAGATAAAGGAACGTTAAGGAAAGATGTGACCAAGAATTTGGTCGTCTTTGATATAGGACCTCGTACACCCGATTGGACATATTTCATGTCCAACTGAGCGTGCCGCATCCAAACTACAAAATAAAAAGTAATAAAGGGTGCCCTCAGGTATTTCCTCGCAGTTTCGGACTGTTTTTGCTTACTACTTCGGGATTATTCTTGGCGCTAAAGGCTACTGTTTTAGGGTGATTTTAGGACTGGTTTTTGGGTGATTTTGGGACTGATTTTGGGGACTACTTTTTGGGTTACTTTCGGTGTTTGGTGGGGCTGTGTTGAAGTGTCAATGCAGTGAGTGGATGTGTGTGTTTGTGTGACGTGAGGGAGAGCTAGAAGAGAGTGTTTAAGGCTTGTTCTTTTTGTTGAAGGTGGCGTGGGGGAGAGCTAGAAGACAGATGGGCGTGAATGTCCAAGGGGGAAGAGGGTTGGCTTGGGTCTCTTTATTGCATGGGCTGTACGGTTTGTATTTAGGGTTTATTTGCTTTATTTTTGGGTGGTGTCGTGAGGAGTGTTCTGCGTGAGGCTAGGGTTTATGGTTTTTTGAGTGTTATTGCGTGTATCGAGAGAGGAGGGGAAGCCAAGGTTTTAGTCCTCTTTATATAATGGTCATCCTAGGGTTAGGGTTGTGCATGGATTTTCAAAACAAGGAAATAAATCCAGTAAAAAGGGATGTGTCTAATTATTTTATAAAGGGAAACAAATTTATGTAATTTTGGTGGGGAATATCTTTAATTTGGTGAGTGATTTATTTAAATTAGGAAGGGGATTTATTTAATTTAGGAATGGGATTTTTTTTTATTTCAATTGGATTTGATTTAATTTAATTGGATTTGATTGGATTTAATTTAATTTGTGACATGTGTTTTAAATGTGATTTAATTATTTTTGGATTGGGTTTTGGGTGAAATGGGCTTTGGATGGGTGTAGGGGTTTTGGGTCGAGGCTAGTATTTTAAAACAGAGATTAATCGGGTGAATCCGAGGCTAATTAGCGAGTTAAAATTATTGATGTATTTATTTTTAAATTTTCCCTTCCGACGTTTGTTTCCCACAACTTCCGCAACTTATCGGGTAGTGCCTCCGAACGAGGCTGATCATCGAGCTTTCATGCAAAAATACAAGTGTCTACTTTGCCATCCATGTGTGTCTTCACCATGAAGACCCATTTGCTCCCAATAGGCACAATGCCTTCTGATACATCAACCAGTGTCTAAACTTGGTTGTATACATGGAATCCATTTCGGACTTTATGACATTTTGCCATAAATGGAGTCGATACCTTGTATCACTTCCTCATACATAGCCGGTTCATTATCCTCAATAAGATTAATATCTACATGAGGTGAGATGAGAAACTCATACCTCTTAGGTTGTTTTCTGACTCTCTCCGACCTACGCGGTTCTTGTGTATTGAAGATTGTGGAACAATCTCATCCCTGATGAACTGTTCGTGTGCCATGAGAGAATCGGTATCAGGAACAGTATTACTCTGATTTTCATCGAGTTCTACTTTCCTCCCACTTACCACTGTATTTAGGTATTTCTCTTAGGAAAACTGCATAGAGAGCAACAAATATCTTTGTTCTCTTGCGAGTTGCTGAATTAGTTTCCTTAGGATAACTAATTATAAATGAGCACTTATCCAATTTGGGTTGTAGTTTGGTATAATCCAAACATATGCCCAGCATTCCCAAATATTTAGGAATGAGAAACCCGGTTTCTTTCCTGTCCATATTTCATATGGAGTCTGTCCAATAGACTTTGTCGGAACCTTATTCAAAATAAGTATTGCACTGTTCAATGCGTATCCCGTGAAGGAAATTGATAGCTTAGTGCGACTCATCATTAACCTTATCATGTCCAACAAAGTTCGGTTTCTCCGTTTGGACACACCATTCAATTGAGGTGTTTCGGGAGGAGTCCACTGTGAAAGAATACCATAATCTTTCAAGTAATCAAGAAACTTATTGCTCAAGTATTTTCCACTACGGTCCAACCGTAATGTTTTAATACTTTTGCTGGTCTGTTTTTCTCCACTTCGTGTCGAAACTCTTTGATTTTATCAAATGTTTCCAACTTTTGTTTCATAAGACACACATAAGCATAATGCGATGTAACATATGTACAGGTTATGAAGTATTGATATCCACCTCTAGCCTGGCTAGACATGGGCCCATATACGTCACCATGAACGAGGGCTAATAGCTCGGTGGCTCATACACCCTTTACCGTTAAAAGGCGTTTTAGGCACTTTACCTCATAAACTAGATTCGCAGACGTTATTTGAATTAAGATTAAATCTGTCCAAGTATCCACTCTTCGAAAGTGTGGATATACGAGTCTTGTTTAATGTGTCCCAGAGAATAATTCCACAAATAAGTCTCATCTGATTTATTCAGTTTGAGTCTTTTGTTTATCATGTTATATGTTTGATATTCATTTATATTCAAAATATAAATATTGTTATTCACATCTAATGTGTATATCTCAATATCGTCTTTATAAACAAAACACCCAGTGTTCTGGAACATAAAGGTTTACCCGTAACAGGTTAAACTAGATATAGAGATAATGTTTCTAGTGAAATTAGGTACATTATAACAGTTTTCTAATTTAAGTACATGCCCAAAAGGCAGTTCCAAAACTTAGGTTCCCACAGCCAAAATAGTGACTCTCGTCTCGTTTGCGACTCGTAGGTCGATCTCATCTTAAACCAGTCTCCTGCTAATCATCAGATCCCGCACATCAGTACATATGTATATACCATATCCAGTATCAAAATCCAATTTTAAAACTAGTAGTGGACATGTTTATTATAATAACAAACATTCCTGAAGTCGGAGCCTTGCTCGCCTTCACTTCCTTCATGTTTGCCTTGTCCATATGGCAGTCACGCTTCCAGTGACCCCGTTTGCCACAGTTTAGGCATACATCTTGAGATATGTCATTTGTCTTCCTAGAAGACTGTGATGATTTTTCCTTTGCCATTTTTCTTCACACCCCAGAAGCCTTCGGCCAAGCCTAGGCCTTCTGGGATGTCGAAGTAAGATGTGCCATGTGATCTTGCCTTTTCGGAAGCTCTGGCTCTGCCTTCTTGAGCATAGCCATTAACTCTCCAAGAGTTTTCTCTTGATTCATGATGAACCTGCCCCAGCTTTCGGGCAGAGACTATAAGATCAAATCTATGGAAGTCTAGGCCTCGTAGCTAATGCCCAGCTAACCTTAGTTGTTCGATGTCAGCAATCATCTGCGACACCTAATGCTCGACAGATGTACCCTCTGACATACACGAGCGAAAGAGCTTCTTTTGCAATTCGTACTTCTAAGATCTAAGGTTAGATCTATGAAGATCCTTTAATTTCAACATCATGGTATAAAGATCTAATCCTTAGTTCTGACGACGAAATTAAAGAGTCATTGCGGCAAGCATAACAGATTAAGCACTAAAGTTATCATCACGATGAGTCTTCTAAAGCTCATGTTCTACTATTTTCTCAACTCCGAGCTCAGGGCCCGAGAGGATTCTCTATCCAATAGAGTAACTTCTCAACTCCCAGGACTATCCTGAGATTCATTTCATAATCTATAAAATTTACGTCGTTTAAAGACATTTTCACCCAGGATTATGTCATTTGAAGCTAATCTTTCCAGCCATCTCAATTGCAATAGTCCAACCATCCAATCAACGATTTTTGGGTACACTCAAAATGTAATGGTTACTATAGTCCAAGTATATGACCAACTATAGGTGTATTAGTGTCTTGTACAGTCTAACTGTTTAAAGAAAGCAATATTCAATATTAGTCCAACTAATATATTTATAACAACGATAAATAAAATAAAAGGAGCGCGTATTGGCAAGTATTTAAACAAAATTACAAATTTAATACTAGCCTCCCATTATTTTTCGGCGAGCCTCTAACCCTTTGTAGGATACTCGGGAAACCTAGTTTCCTAGTAGGCTAGGATCCCATTAAATAACACACAACCTTGACTCTGGCCAACAAGTTGTATGAAACTTAACTAGGTAGATCTCTAAGATCAATTGGATCCCATCCAATTCCTAGATCCAGTAGTGGACCTCCAAGTCCGAAACATATATCCAATATATGTAAATATATCCAATATATTTCCTAACCTTTTCCTCTAAATCAACTAAGCCTTGGCTTTGGCTCAACAAACTTAATGATTCCAGTTAAGCGGGACCCATTGACAGTGGGAAAGCTTCGTAATCCATGTCGATGAACTAGAAGTGACCTTAACTTTGGCCAACAAATCACAACCGCCCAAGACATGCGATATAGAAAAAAGCTTTCGTAGTTCAAACACATCCGCGATGGACAATGGTCTTGACTTTGGCGAACAAAACAATGCCAATCTTGGATCTTGAGAGAGAACCACTCAATGGAAGGAAAAACGCTTAATATTTTATGTGGGGTTTTTCACGTAAATTGGCATCCAATTTATTATCTTTGATTAGGTCTCATCATACACCCTTAAGCATGCATTCTAAAAGCATAATAAGGCGCGAAATAAATTAATAATCATATGCGGATGGATATATAACAAACTTTGTTCCTAGAACAAATCTCTCCCTTTCCTCTCTCCCTCTAGCACTATTCTTACTTCTACCCAATTACATAACACTAATAGAAACCTCATTAACATTGAGGGGAATTGGTGAGAAGAGATATACAAAGAGAATAGAGATAATAGGCTGGACACGCAGGTCCAATTTAAATAAATTCTAAATTTATCACAACAATTTCCAAAACTGCCCTCACCCTTCTAATATCCATCTGATATACATTATTCATACAATACATCCATGAATTCACACAAAGCATGTTATTCAATCAATCTAATCTAATTAATTAATCTTTGAATTAATGACCATCCAATGTTCAAACAACGATTTGACTTACGCGAGTTCAACTCGTTTAAGAATAAATACTCAAAGTACGTATTCTTGAATTATATTGAACTACAATTTTAATTCCAATTTAAATTATATCCAATACTAATTCTTATTTAATTCCAAATTAAATAATTACACTTTTGATAGTGCCTTTTAGACTTGGATTCCAAATCCAATCTTAATGGGTCTCAAAGGCCCAATTAGTATCTAATACTATTCAATTAAAGTCCAATGGGCTTTTAATTAATTCTTTAGGCATGGGCTTTGGCCATTATGGATCAAACCCAAGATGCCAAGGCCTAATTATGAATCACCCTTTGCCATAAAATCAATTTTGGCCCATTAGGCTCAATTAAATATTAAAGGCCCAAAAGTCATATTTGGACTTCATGGAAATGGTTTTGGGCCCAACTGGATCCAATCCAATTGTCCAAAACCAAACTTGGCCCAACCAAGCCCATTAAGCCCAATTACAACAAAATTAGCCCAATCCAATTTTAAAGACAAACTTTAATTAATATAACATTCCAAATATTACATTAATTTTAATTAAAGTGTAATAGCCATAATTAATTAGTTAAACTAATATTTCCAAAACACCAATTAAACTAATTAATCATGCTTTAATTAACCAACTCATGTCCAACACAAATTGAAGCAAAACAATTCATTTCATGCTTATCATGCTCACAGTTTTGACAAGAAATTATCACATAATTTGATTTCAATCCAATTAAATCAATATCTATCATACATTTCATGCCATCAACACATCCAATTGCTAATTTTTCAAAAAATTACCATTAGCTACTCCTAGGGTAGTATTCGGCCATGTAAGGATTTTTGGGGATTTTTGATCCAATCAATATTTCACAAATCCAACAATGTACAAATCCAATTCAACATCATATAAACATAACCCAATCATCAATTTAGGCAAATCAAGCTCCAAGCCAAAAAATCCCAAATTAAAGAATATAAACCCGAGGTTCAAATCAAGCTTAGATCTTGCTCTGATACCATTGTTAGTGTTCCTAGAACATGCCAAGGATCTTCTAAACGTGATTCGTGTGTGAATTAATCAAAGAAATTTATGGGAAAAAACTCACCTTGATCAGTTTTAGGCTTTCAAAAATTCCTTTGGATGTAGTATCTCGGAGCTTGAAATCGAGTTCCAAACTCTCGGGTGAGTTTTCCTATCACCTTGATTCACTCCTTTATGTGCTAGCAAGAACAAAATTTTGCAACAAAAACTTTGACAGAGAATGAGAAGCTCTCGGCCATGAGAGAGCAAAAAAGAGAGAAAAGTTTTGTGTTTTGTTTTTCCAAAAACAATTACCAAAAACCTTTTTCCAAAAAAGTGTATATACTTATCCAAAAGTAAAAGTAAAAGTGTGAAATACAAGTTTCCAACAAAAATCCACCAACAACTTCTATCACCAAAAATGTGACTTATGATGTAAGTTGGTGGGCCCCACTTTAAATTCAAAATTCAAGTGGGCTTGCTCAATACACTTCGAGCTCGGATTCGTTTAATCCGATTAAACAAATTTTCCATCGCAACGTAATTAAATCTAATTTAATTAAATAATAATGCCTACCAAAATTATTACGGAAGTCGCTCGCGAATTAATTCCAAATTAATTCGTTCGCTTGAATTAAAATCCAATTTTAATTCCATGTCGAAATCTGATTTTAATTAATATATCCAATATATATTATTTTAGCCCAAATAAATAAATTAAATAGAAAAATCTAATTTAAATATTAAATTTATTTAACCGATTAATTCAAATTAGTCGCGTTCTCTCTTTTCACGAATTAATCCCAGATTAATTCTTGACGCAATTAATCCTATATTACTTTTCTCTCTGTTAATTAATCCTAGATTAATTCTTGTTCGAGTCAAATCTCATCGGTGAATCTTTGGGAAGCGACCTAAGAGATTCATGTATATGTTGGCAGTAAATTCGGTTATCGGACTATCTGAATACGTGCGTACCCGGTACCACATTCTTACCGATTTACAAGACATGGTTGGCTTCTAGCAAAGCACCGTGCCTACCCAATTCTCCAGAAATATTCTTTAAAGGAATACATAATCTTTATCAGGCGTAGTATACTAAGTATTGCGTATTACGATACAGTATTGGATGTCACTTGCTAGGCCTAGGGCTGGAATTGTGTCTGCCTCGTACGAAGCATATATCGGATTACTGGCAACTAGTCTCTATAATCAGATAATCATGACCTAGTCATATTATCACGATGACTGTAGTACTTAAGAGTACCAGTTACGTATCCTACGTGATCATCATCTCCATATGACTGAAGTGATACTTCCATCTTGACATCACACCCAACGCACTACGATTCTCAGTATACCCAGAAGAGGCGTACACAGAACCTGTTAAAACCCCGGAAGACCAAAACCAAAGCATACTGATTGTCGTAAGTATTAGCGATGCAAATCTCAAGTTAAGACCAAATACACATACCCTGATTCTGATTCCCATAGACACATAGTCATACTACCAATGGGATTCTGATGGGTCTATCTAGAGCGAAGCTGTTCCTATACCATCGGTTAACAGAACCTCCTATCACACTTGCATAAGTATCCAATACTCAAATATATGAGAACTATGCTGTTACGCTTCCATAACGTGCACAAATACAATACTAGCCTATTCCGCATTATCAATGTCCAGTCTCGATAATACTACAACTAGGGATATTTAATGATCAAATCTTTCGTGGATTAATATTTTCTCATATCTTATTAATCTGGAACTGATCATATGGACTTTTATCATTTATTTATTTAAGTAATCTAATTACAAAATGATAAAATAGCAATTTTCATTGTCACATAGTTAATTTTGTACAAGACACCATGTCATTTACAAAATAGTGATGTTATGGGGTCATAATTGTCCAACAATTGGATCTTCCGAGCTTTGATCTTGTCATTTGGGAGCGAACTATAGTTCATATACCTATCCAATGGAGTCATCCAGGAGTTGGCTGGGTTGACTGAGGTGACATCTTTGGATTCCTCTTTCAAATTGATTCGAGGCTGATAAGTTATATCATGCTCCCATAGTTCAACTTCCCACTTGACAGGCCTCTAGGAGAGCACGGGTTTGTGTAGGATGTTTCTCATGGGATAGGTGGTGTAGACTATGATTGATTCCCTTGTAAGTATAGCTGAAGCTTTCGAGCCGCCGTAATCAAGGCCAGCACCGGCTTCTCCATTTGAGTGTAGCATGTTTCCACATCAAGTATGGCTCTACTTACAAAGTAGACAATGAGCTATGTCCCACTATCCTCTCGTACTAGCACTGCAATAACTGCTTTTTCGGATATGCCTAAGTAGATGTAGAGCCATTCACCATTGACTGGTTTGGAGAGGAAATGTGGAGTTGTTAATTATTTCTTGAGTTGCTCCAAAGCTTCATCGCAAGCTGGAGTCCGTTCAAAGTCATTTTCTTTTTTAAGGGTGGAGAAGAATAAGAAAATTTATCCTTAAACTAGGAGATAAACTTATTTAGAGCGACCACTCTACCCACAAGTCATATGATATCTTTCGGGCATATAGATGAGGGAATGTTAAAGATGGACTTGATATGGTCTATGTTTGCTTCTATCTCTCGCTCAGTGACCATATAGCCCAAGAACTTGCCAGAAGACACGTGAAGTTGATACAGACTTTCCATTTCCCATTCTTCTTCTGGACCACAACAATATTGACTAGCCACTCAGGATACTGGACTTTTTTAATAACTTCATTCTCTGAAAGCATTTGAACTTCTTCATCGATGATTTAATTCATTTTTGGGGAAAATTTTGTTCTTTTCTATTTCAATAGAGGGTAGTCTGGGTCCAAGTGAAACTCATGGGTCATCATCTCGGGGTCGATCTCAGTCATATCTTCTTGCGACCACACAAAAAAGTCGTGTCAATCGCTACGAAAATTAATAAACTCTGTGCATAGCTTGGGCTCAAATTGGGCTCCAATCTAGGCTTTGTGGTCTCTCAACTGAAGGTGGATCTTGACCTCATCAAGTTCCTCAATATTGAACTGATATGGCTCGGCCCGACAAGGCCCATTATGTAGTTTCTATGCTGAGCTGGATTGGCCTTCAAGGTCGTTTGATAGAAGCTCACTGTGGCTTGCTAATCTCTTTTAATCTCTTGTACACCCCACTTGGTGGGGACCTTCAGCACTCGATGGAAGGCTGATAAGACCACCCTCATGTCGTGGATCCACGAGCGTCCCACGATCATGTTGTTGGCTGATGGGCAATCTAGAACCAGGAACATTGTCATTTTATTGATTCCTCAAGCGTATACTAGAAGTGAGATTTCTCATAAGGTAAATTTATGTTCCCCACTAAAACCAAATAACACCATCAACTACCAATTGATTTTGTTTAACTCCACACCATATCTATTAGAACTGTGGTGAAGACTATATCGGCTGAAGAGCCAGTGTCTACTACTACATGCTTGATCATAAAATTGGCTACTTGTAAGGAAATTACTAGAGCGTCTTGATGAGGGTTTTTAAGGCCTGAACACTTATCATCGGTGAATCTGATGGTTCAGTTGGTAAATGCTTTTTCGGGCGACCTTATAGGCTGGAAAGTTTCGGTCGTGGTTTATCTCGCATGTCGCTTGGCAGCCAAATAAGAGACGCCACTTATTTTTGAACCATTAGAGATTAAATTGAATATGTTGTCTAGTGGAGGTGGCAGAATGGGGTCATCTTCTCTCTCGCCCCTCTCCTCCCTTCGGGCCAGGGTGTTGTATGAGTGAAGTGAGGTTTACCTCTATTCATATGATATTGACGACCACTACACTATTGAGGTCGTATCTCATAGAGAGTACGAATTAGTTCGCGGGGGACTAATCGGAGAATAAAGGAATTGCCACCCAGTATGAGACATTATGATTGATTTAAGGCAGTAATATGCCTCTCGTAAGGTCGACCTTAAACCTATTTGGGTTCAAAATGGTCTCTTACCGATGCCAATATAATATCCACGCTTAAAAGAGGGTCCATATGTCCTATAATGCAATCACACAAGATAATTTATTTTGCATACGATCACTTAAACCACAAATAATATCATAATCAATATAAATACATGTTTTACAATAGTCAAAAGATAAAGCAGCATAAATATTGAATGAAACAAAATTGGTCGGACATATATTGGATTCGGCCAGACATGCATGTTATCACTATATATATAGCCGGACTTACTACGTGAACGAGAAAGCCCAGAACGCACATTTATTTATGGCAATAAATAATAAGAATATGTTATGGCATGCCTGAAACCGATATTCATAAGGTGTAGAATCATGCATAACGGTAATAATAAGAAAGTGATAAGATAAACATAATAATCACATGATAAGAATAATGAGAAATCAGTAAAGAATATACGCATAACTGTTTCCAAGTGATACATGTAGTTGTATCCCAAGTACAGACCATCTTACCGTCCATTAGTAGTAGGCTATGGAATTTACGTTCGGGTTTCCATCCTATATACCATTGAGGAGCAAATGTACGTGACCAGATGTGGCCAATTTATATGATCGGATATTCTGTGTGATGAATGTATGTCCGGTTGGACATAAAGCATGTCCGTTCGGATATACGGCGTCAGTTTAATAAACTAAAACACAAAAGTACAAGGTTTTGGGCCCTCAGGTCTTACTTTGGAGTGTAACTTGGCTCCGAGAATGCCTTTGAAGGCTCGCTTTGGTTGACAGATCTCTTACTAGTGTTGAATAATTTAGGGTTCAGTGTTTGGTGTCTTAGGTTTTTTTAGAGCATTGATGCCAAGAGTCAGAGTCGTCCCCCTATTGTGTGAGTAATCCTTCATTTTATAGGGTATGGTCTAGGTTAATCAGGAAATCCATTTGTTAAGAAAGCGTTTTATGGAAAACGATTAAAAAGGAAAAAAAATCTAATCTTTCTACAAAACTGGAAACCACGACATATCCGGCTAGATTTGAAGTGGATGTCCAGAATATAGGTGACATCTGGCCGGATTTTGGATGCTAAATCCAGCTAGATGTAAATGACATATGGCCGGTGTTGGGGGCTAAGGCCGACTGGATATAGATGACGCTCAACCAGTTTTGAATATTTTTTTCATGTCCATCATTAAATCTTACAACTTTTTCATAACTTTTCGGTTGTAGTCTCATAAGAGACTTATATCGAGCTATGAAAAATGCAATGCATATAAGCGCCCTCACTTTGATAGGCTTGTATAGTGTGTGACAATGACATGCCTCTCAAAGTCATGCATGTATTTTTACTTACCTGACTTGTCTGGCATCGTTGGGCCTTATCTAGCTGTGTTTTGGGTGTCATTAGTTGATGGACACTTAGGTCATTTGATGCGTCAATAGGTGTGAAGGTGAAGATGGACATTCGATCCCTCCAATGCTCGAATTGGTTGAATAGGGAATGGGAACTCGGGCCCTCGACACTTCGATCCATTGAACTAAGAATGAGCACTCGAGCCCCGGACGCTTCGATCGATTGAACAAAGAATGAGCACTCGGGACCCTGACGCTTCGATCGGGTGAACTAAAAATGGGCACTCGAGCCCCCGACACTTCGATCGATTGAATTGAGAATGGGCACTTGGGCCCCCGATGCTTCGATCAATTGAACTGAGAGTTTTCACTCGGGCCCCCGATACTTCAATCTATTTAATTGAGAATGGGCAGTTGCCCTATATCCTTTTGTATTCAAGGTTCACCCCAAGTAGTAGTTTTTAGGCGGGCTTCGCCCTCAGTATTCTGACTCTGGATGCCTCATGTCTTGGAGGCTTTAAATCTTAATTGCATAGCCCATTCATCTGGAATTTTTTTTCTTGTTTTAATTTCCTGTAAAATAAATGTTATCTGTATGTATGCTTGATTTGCTAACCTCTTTTTACGTTTCCACTTTTAAGGAGCCAGAGGGACAAGTTAGGGAGTTACATAGGTGATATGATATTGTAAGCTAACATTTTTCCAAGTTCGAGCCGCATTCAGGCAATGAGAGATTGGTCTGAATGGACTATATAGAGGCATGTTGCGAGAGTCTAAACTCAAGTCTGATAAAGAGGGATTCGATGAAGAGGTACCTTCAAAATTTTCATCTATGTTTTCTATGTGTCGAAATATTTAGATACGCATTGGCTATTCACCATACAATGCCATTTCTTTTATTCATTTTCCAATGTATAAAATAAGTGCAAAATCAACGCCTTATAATTTTTCATTATACATCTGACCGCATCCCTCTTGCCCATTTTGACTACTTCACTATCTAAAAAGAAAATAACACTATCCATATGAGGTCTTTAAAGCCTTTTCATTTCAATCACTTGTTAGGCCTTATAAGTTTGTCTTCTTGGTCGAAAAGGATTAGACAAAGGCCCGCCAACCAATTTCTAGGGAATCTTTTACTCTTGTAAACACGCTCTGAATTTTTCCTAGGTTGACCTTTCAAATTTTCAACCTAGTGAGCTGCTTTAACTTTTTCTAGGGCTGTCGTTTCAGATTTTCAACCCAGAGAGTTAACAATCTTTCTTTCTTTCATTTTTTATTTTTATTTTTATTTTTTTTCTTGCATTGAACAATGTATGCATGCTTGTTCTAATTTTTCATCTTTTAGCTTTAACTATACCCATGTCGTTAGTCGTCCCTTTCAGGTTTCCTACTAATTATTTTTATTTTGCTCACATATCACTTTTGCCTAGAATGTTTCTTGCTTAGCGGGATACTCTTTCGCTTAGGCCATCCTTTATGGATTTTCGAGCTAACAAGTTTTTTTTTATGAAAAATGTTTATTCAGCCTTTCAAAGTTGATGGGTTTCGTGAACTCATTTCCTTCCATATCAGACAATCGCACTGCTCCGTTCTTCATGATCTTTTTAACCAGATAAGGCATCTCCCAATTGGGCCTGAATTTTCACCTTGGTTTTATTGCTAATGGCTTAGACTGTTTTAGCACGAGATCTCATTCTTTAATCCTAATGGGCCCGACCTTCTTATTGAAAGCTCAAGTTATTCTCTTTTAATACAGTTACGTACGATACAAAGCATTTATCAACCTCTCCTATAAAAGAGCTAGCTAATCAAATTTCCCTGCAACTCACTCTAGTTCGGGCAAGTCTGCCTCTATCACAAGTCTCATTGATATGCTTCTATCTCTACGGGAAGAACTGATTCCATCCCATACACTAAAGAGTATGATGTGGCTCCAATTTTGGTTCTGACCGAAGTTCTATAACTCTATAATGCGAAAGGCACCTTGTCTGCCCCAACCTTTGTAAGTTTCTGTCATTTTACCCAAGATCTTTTTAAGGGTTTTGTTGGCCACCTCTACTGCCTCATTCGTTTGCTGCCTATATGACAAAGACTTATAATGCTCAATCCCGAACTTCTCTAACATGGCCTTGGTCTCTCCTTGAAATTGTATGATATTCCAGCTATAAAATTTTCCATCTGTTTGGCTTTGACATTGCGAAATGACTCAACTTCCACCCATTTAGAGAAGTAGTCTACAGCCATTATGATAAATTGTTGCCTATTAGACTCTTGTGGTTTAATTTTACCAATCATGTCAATACCTAAAGTTGAGAATAGCCAAGGCTCTGACAGCCCGTGTAACTCTGTTGGTGGAAAGTGGTTTAAGTTCTTGTGAGTTTGGTAGTTATGACAGCGCTTCACTAATTATGCACAATTGGCCTCCATGGTTAACCAGTATAAGTCTTATCTTACGATCTTCATTGATAAGTTGAGCCCACTCATGTGCGATCCACATACCCCTACATGGACTTCTTCCATCATTCATTTAGCTTTTTCCTCATTCAGGCACTTCAAGTGTACTCTATTGGACTGCCGTTTATACAGATCTCTTCTTAGACTAAGGAACTAAAAAGCTAGTTTTTGGATAGCCACCTTGTTTTTCCTGCCGGCTTCTTCAGGAAATTCCCCCCGATCCAAGTAGTTTTGGATGTCATAGTACCTTGGCATCCCATCTCCTCTTTCAACCTCCATAACCCTTCCTATTTCATAGCTTGACTTATTAGTTGTAGTCAAGATTAAAGGTCTGATAGTTAGTTTCTCCGGATTCTCCCATGTTGAGGCTAGAGTGACCAAGGCATTTTTCATCTGATTCTATTCCCTAGGGAGATGTTGTAATGTACACCACGGGATGCTTTGTATCAAGGTCTTAAGGTGAAATAAGTATGGCCTTAGCCTTTATTCCTTAAGCTCTCACTCTCATCGTATCTGATGAATTATCAATAATGAATCTTCAACAATTTCTTCGTCTTCTGCTCCTAAGGCCATTAATGCTTCTAATCCAAATGTACATTCCTCATACTCAGCTATTTTATTGGTGACCACGAAGGTTAACTTCCTAGCCATGTGTAAATTTTCATCATTTGGTTCATTGCAATTTACGGCTCCGTCAAAATACATCTTCCATCCTTGAATAGCTATGGCCTTTGTAGGCATTGTATTTTTTCATGAGCCCGATGATGAGCCTCATATGGAGGCACTACCTGAAAAGTTGCAGAAGCTACGGAAAAGGAATGCCGGAAGGAAAGAAAACCTCCAAAAATTAGCACCTCATCGGATTCGGACTCACTAGCCAGCCTCAGATTCGCTCAGTCAGCCACTGTTTCAAAACCTTAGCCTTGGACCCACCATACACGCCCTTGCACCCTTCAGCTTCTTCCTATCCACACGGCCCAAAGCCCATGCAATCCATCCACACGCCCAAGACCCCATGCAATCCATCCACACGCCCAAAATCTCATGCAATCCATATGCTCAAATCCCCCCATCAACACTTTCCAATTTAATGAGATTTGAGATCTCATCCTTACCAATTCAACAAGATTTGAGATATCCCCATCCCCAAATTTATAAGAATTTTTCCCAAAATAAATTTCACAAATTTACATGATTTGTTTCCCTATTTAGGGATCCCTTCAAATCATTATAAAAAGGGGACCAAATCATCAAAAAAAATAGGCTTAGACGGCTAGACACATAAAGAAAAAAACCTTGGACGGCAACAACCAACAAAAACCCTAAAGCTCATTTCTTATTCTTTGACCGAAAAAACAACACAAAAAAAAAACAAAAACCCTAAGCAACCACCAAAACCAATCAGGCAAAATACCGAAATAAACCAGCCAACATCACTGAAAACAACCAACCAAACAACCGAGAAACAACGAGCAAACCAGAACAAAAAATAGCCAAAAAACTGTGAAACCAAAGTAGAAAAACAACAATGAGAAACTGAAGAAACAACAGCCAAAATCGAGAGCGAACCATCACAAAAAACCAGCCAAAATAACCAAAAAATAGCAACCAAATTAGCAGCCAAAAACAACCAAAAATAGCAGTAAAAACAACCAAAAATATCAGCCAAAAACAACCAAAACAACAGTAAAAAACAACCAAAAACAGCAGCAAAAAACAACCAAAGCAGCAGCCAAAAAAATAACCAAAAAATAGCAAATAGCAAATAGTAAAACAACGAACAACGAACAGCAAATAGTAAACTAGCAGTCCGAAACAGCAAACAGTGAACCAGCTTTGATCCTTCCGGCGATGGCCTAACTCACTTCCGAGAAAGCAACTTAAAAGGTAAGACCTGAAGGCACCCTTACCACATTTATTTCTATAGTTCCGGAAAATGCACGTCTGGCTAGACATGAAATACGTCCAGTCAAGTATGCGAAGTCCTACATCAAAGACGGCCAAATTTCTGGTCACATTCTTTTCTTTCTTCAATATTTTTTTATTTATTTTTTTATCTATTTAGTGTTGTCTTTTTTTTATCTATTTATTCGCTTTTATTATTACGCCTTCATTTTGTTTATGTTTTTCATGTTGATAATTATACACATATGCATCATTATATTTTTTATGCTCGTTTACATTGCGTTGATGATTATGTGTATTATTATCCCTTGTCGTATATCGGATGGAAACCCAGATGTAAATTCCGTAGCCAAATCCGAATGGACGGTAGTGCAGTTTGTACTTGGGATACAACTTCACGTCCCACTAGGGAAATACTCATACATGCGTGATTACCTCCCTTTTGTTTGCTATTTATTTATTGACGTTTTTTCCTGCTAATTTAATATGTTTTTGGAACTATGCTATTGTGATTATTAATATTTATGGGTGTGCAAATTTGTGTTTATTTGAATTACTTTGCATGAATTGTATAAGACTTGGCTATACCATTGTGTGAACCCGTCTATTATACTGTCATAAGCAAGGGACCATACCGAACCCAACGGTTTGAGGACTTCCCTTGCGAGGGGTAAGTGCGGCCGTAAACCTTTCCTAGTTCACATTAGGAGGCGACTCCTTTATTCTCCAGTTTAGTCCCCCGTGGGCTACTTTGTACTCTCTACGGGCTGTGAGCCCAACAGTGTCGTGGTCGTCGAGCATCATAGGTATAGCGGTAAACCCCGCTTCGCTCCTACATATGGAAACTCCACTGGGGATAGAGAATCGGCCCCGAAATAATGCCTTGTAGTGTCTGTGGCTTTAGCTTTGGTTAACCAAGTCTCATATATTTTGCATACACTTCTTACCCCCGATGGCGTCATGTATCATGAAGTCGCTTTTACTCAAGGTGGCGGATCATTATGTGATGATAACCATCACTCGTTGGCACGTACCCTTGGGTATAAAAAAGGCGTGCTCACTTAGTCGCTCGAACCCTTGAGTGGGGAGACCTAGTTGTGTGCAACCCTTAGCCAATGAAAGCCTTATCCATACCTTTGTAAGTCCACATATAACCATGGTTATGTGTCCTATAGAAGCTACCCTTATGCTTGTGTTTGGGCCCATTATCATTTGGATCTGTTTGGACTTCTCGTCATAGGATATGAACTTGTTGGGCCAATTAAACTGGGATGAGTTTGTATCTTATGATGATTAGGCCAAAAGTTTTCAAAATGATGATGGACCACATTGTGTTTGGGCCCCCTATCATTTAAAGTTATTTAGCCACCTTATCGTAAAAGTGTAAACTTGTTCGGCCTTTTCAATTGGGACAAGTTTACACCTCGCGATAATCTGATTAAACGCTTTAAAATGATAATGGGCCAACTTTTATGAAAACCTTAATGGGCTTAGAAGGCCTAAATATTATCCGAATATACCGGATGCATGACTCCGATATCCGCACTGGCTTTCATCTAGAAAGGGTACGCCTTGTTATGGAATATTTGTATACTTTTGGATATCTCCAAGTCCGTCTCCATCATAACCGTGATTACCGAGGGCCCAATTCATCATTTCTAGACAATGGCACGATCCTCATAATAGGCTTAGTCAATCTTGTAAATGGGCGGTCTTTGTCTTTTACTGATGAAGAGGGACTCAAGTAGCCAAGGTTCACCTCTATAGCATAGGAGAGAATGATTTTGTGTACCCCATATTGTTGCATAAAATGAGCCATACCTAGGGAAGAAATGGACTTACCACGAGTGCGGGATGAATAAGGTCGGAAGGGTATATGCTGTTTTGATAACCACATGCATCTCATGCATACACGCATCATGCTAACCTCTTGTCTTAACAACCATCATAGATATCTGTTGGGTTAGAAAAGAAGGAAGACTTGTCAAGAAAAGGTTAGCAAGCATGAGTGCGTCAGACAGTGAAGGTTCCCACATGGATCAATTGGAGACAAACATCACCAAAATTACCGAGCAATTACAAGCTTTGACCAATGTTATGGACAATCTAACAGTACCCCGCACAATGGGAACATAAAATAATGAGAACGAAAGGCATGAGGAGCCCCCGAATAGGGTAAGCGAAGAAATCCATGTTTTTGATGATGACATGGCTGAGTATGTCGCGGGAAGGATAGCCGGGTCTCAGTCGGAATTACAGAAACTCAAAGAACAAATAGAGTTAGTTACCTACAAGATGAAGGGAAAATATGAAGATTTATTAGATTATGATGTGATGACTTTCGAAGAACAGCTGCCTCCCCAGTTTAAGATGCTCCGACAGTATGTTTCAGTGATAAGTTCAGTGGGTTTGTTGAAGCGTCAGGTGTAGAATATGTTCGGGATGTCACTGGAAGGGTTGCCTGTAATATGGTATCATGGCCTGGAGAAAAAGGTAAGGGATGACTGGAGGGCATTAACGGAGGCCTTTCTGAACCAATATGTCACGGACATGAAGAAAAATAGACTTGTCGCTCCGTGACCAAGAAAACACAAAACAGAAGCCAGAAAAAACCTTCAAAGATTATGTGGATCGCTAGAGAAGCCAGCTTTTAAAGATGCAGACACAGCCCTCGGAGAAGGACCAGATTAAGATGATCATTAAGGGCACCAAGCAATCCATGTATAACAAGCTGAGAAGGATGACCTCCATGATTAGCGAATTTCGACAGTTAAGAGAAACTGTCATGGATATCGAGGAAGAGGAAACCGAGAATAGAAAGTTTTACGGCCATAATAGAAAAACCATTGGGGGGCCTTCAGGGACCAAGCTCACTCCTGCTGAAGTCACCGCCATCAGAAACAGGCGATTCTCCAATTTTGGTAGACCTTTGTCAAAGGTGTTTGAAAAGCTGAAGAGACAAGGACTCCTAAAACCCTTAGAACTAGACCACTTCCAAACCCTGTGCCACACCACCTCGACCTAAACCTATACTGTCACTACCATCAGCAAAAAGGCCACGGAACTAACAACTATGCTCGCCTCAGGCATGAGATCCAAGACCTCATTGAAACCCATAAAATACCATACCCGGAAAAAGAACAACCCAACACACATAGAAACCTTTTGCCCAATTACCACTTCGTTCCACCACTCACCTACATGATCAACTCCGGCCTGCCCGAAAGCTTTGTCCTCAAAACTCTCAACTACTAAGCTTCTTGCATGGGGATATGGGATAGCAGCAGTGAAGATGAAACAGAGCAGATGAGAGATTTCTAGGAAAACTTCTCGAGCAGTTACGAAAATGAGGTAAAGGGGATGACTCACAGTGGATATTTTTACTGTGATGTAATGGAGAAAGGCAAATAAATGCTAACAGAAGGTCGAGAGATGATAGAGAATATAGATAACATCGAGGGGGATACTGTGTTACATCAATTGAAGAAGACACATGCACAGGTGAGCATATGGGAGTTATTATGCGCCTATCAGGAGCACAAGCGTGTCATGGTAGAAGCTCTAAGCAAGATAATGGTACCTGAAGATGCAAACCCGATGATGTTCGTAGGGTCAGTACAGAAAGAGGGAAGGAAAATGATAACATTCTCTGAATAAGAACTCCCGATGGAGGGGAAGAATCACAACAAACCGCTATTCATAAAAGCGGAAGTAAAAGGCAAAAAGACATCTTGTGTGATGGTGGATGATGGCGCAGCTATCAATTTGTGCCCTTTGAAGATTTTGTCAAGGTTGGGTATGTGGACAACAGATTTAAGCTCTTCCAGCATGACTACAAAGCATATGAAGATAGTAAACGAGAAGTCGAAGGTACTTTCATCATAGTAGTCAAAGTGGGCCCGTTAGAAGACGAGGTGGAGTTCACAGTGCTTGATATCCCAGCTATATTTGTTTTGTTATTGGGGAGGCCATGGTTTCATAAACTTGGGGGTGTGTCATCCACTTTGCACCAGGTTATTAAGTTCCCGCATGGAGAGGAAGTCATCACCATCAGGGCTGAAGTAGACAATGTTGTGGCTGCCTTAGACATACAGCCTTTCACAAGGTTCCAAGTGGCGTCAAATTTCGAAGAATGGGTAGACCCTAAAGTGGCTAGAATCATGGAAAGAATGAAATATGATCCGGGCACAGGCCAGGGAATAAGAGAACTGCCAGATTTCAAAGGACAGACCACTAGGAGAGGATTGGGTTATGAATCCGATGAGAATGGGTCGAAGCCCAAGAAAAAAGGATGAAGCTGACAGAATACTTTATGAAAGCCATATGATATCAAGGAGAGCCTGAACCTATAGAAGTCAATGGGATCATAGTATCGGGATTCAAAATCTTCAAGGATGTCATGGACAAAGAACCACAGGCAGAGGAAGTTACAAAAGAGGAAGATAAATGGGAAGAAGAACTACTGCAGTTGGAGAATCTGACGCTCGAACAAAGCAAGGAGACGGAAGAAGACAAGACTGCAAATGACGAAGATTTTTATTTTCCTGACTTATTTGATTGTAATCCTGCATTTATTAATAATAAAGACAGTGATTTTGCTTACTTGTTCGAGTCTTTTCCTTTTAGTCTGCATAATAACATGCATGATATGAACATATTTGACATTGATTCAACAAAGAAAAATGCATTTAATCTTGGTACATGTGAAAACCCCAAGGAAATTTTAATTGCAAGTGAGGTTACCTCTGATGAGCAAAAAGAATTAGAAAGAATATTAATAAAATAGGTAAAAGTATTCGCCTGGTCCTATGAAGACATGCTTGGAGTGGACAGGGGTGTTACCCAATACATGATATCAATTTATCCGAACATGAGACCAGTAAAACAGAAGCTCCGAAGAATGAGGTCGGAGTGGGCCGAAAGAGTTAGGGAAGAATTCAAGAAGCATATAGATGTGGGTTATTAGAGGTGGTGAAGTACCCCGAGTGGTTAGCCAATATTGTGCCGATACCGAAGAAGGATGGAAAGGTCAGAATGTGTATAGATTATAGGGACCTCAACAAAGCTTTCCCAAATGATGATTTTCCCCTACCTCATATAGACGTCTTGGTTGATAGCTCGGCTTTATCTGCTATGTACTCATTCGTGGATGGATTCTCAAGATATAAACAGGTCTTCATGGCCGAAGAAGACAAGCATAAGATTGCCTTCGTCACTGAGTGGGGTACATATTGTTGCAAGGTGATGCCATTTGGACTTAAGAATGCGGGAGCCACTTATCAACGAATGGCCGCTACATTATTCCATGACTTGATAAGGAGATTGAGGTATACGTGGATGACATGATGGTTAAATCAGAGACGAGGGTCGGACATATAGAAACGTTGGAGAAATTCCTTCAAAGAGTTGATAAGTACAACCTCCAACTCAACCCCAAGAAGTGTGTGTTTGGGGAAACATCTGGAAAGTTGTTAGGGCATATGGTACGAATGGGAGGGATAGAAGTAGACCCTGAAAAGATCAAGGCCATTGCCGAGATGCCCACACCAAAGACAGAAAAGGAAGTTAGAGTTTTTCTCGAGAAAATCTCGTATATCAGTCGATTCATTGCCAAGCTAACATTAGTATGTGAGCCCATCTTCAAGCTGTTGAGGAAGGACCAGCCTGTGGAGTGGAATGGGCAATGTCAAGAAGCCTTTGACAAAATCAAAGAATACTTGCTTAAACCTCCAGTCTTGAAACCCTCAATGTCGGGCAAACCCTTGGTGTTGTATTTGGCCATAGAACCCGAAGTGTTGGGGGTGATGATGGTACAAGAGATGGGACAGGGGTGGAAAATACAGTCTACTACCTCAGTAAGAAGATGCTTCCATATGAAGCCCGCTATCAAGAGGTGGAAAAGATCTGTTTGGCGGTGATATGGGCTTCCCGAAAGTTGCGTCATTACTTCCAATTCTATAAAATACAAGTGGTAGCAATGTAGAATCCCCTAAAGTATTTGCAGTCAGTACCCTCATTGGTAGGGAAGTTGGGCAGATGGTTGGTGTTACTGACGGAGTTTGATATAGAATACCTCACCTCTAAGGTAATCAAAGGGTGAGCCATAGCGAAATTTTTGGCATTACAACCCATAGAAGGAGATCAGTATAAGTTCGAATTCCTGGACGAGGAGGTTCAAGCCATAACGGTTTAGGGTGGAAAATGTATTTCGATGGGGCGGTGAATTACAAAGGAGCTGGAATTGGAATTATGATAGTAACCCCGAAAGAGAAACCCTATCTATGGCCAAAAGGTTGACGTTCGAAGTAACCAACAACATGGCCGAATATGTAGCACGTGGCTTTAGACTGAAAGCACTAATAGCCCTAGGATCTAGGGACATAGAAGTTTATGGAGACTCGATGTTGGTAGTTCGGCAGATGCGAGTGATGAGTGATAAATGTATCACTATTTCTCGCTCATTTGACCTAATATTTTGTACAGATTCTTGATTTTTGTGAATTTTTTGATGTGTTTTATGTTATTTTGTAGATAAATAAAGTTTCAGAACTCTTTGGAGGTGATTCGGGGCTAAAATAGTGAAAAACGGACAAAAGGGCATAATTGTCATTTAGCGAGTCGCGACACGACCAGCGTGTCGCTACGTATAACGTGTACCGACCTTTGCTAACGTGCGCCGCTTCATGCAAAAATATGTTGTGCCATGTGTCACAATCAGAGAAGTTTGCTAACGTGCGCATTTGCTAACATGCGTCTGCCACGTGTCAATATCTCAGCGATTCTGCTAACGTGCGTCGTGCCATATGTCGCCATCACATGCTACCGACAATCACCATCGCCACGTGTCATCCACGTATTAGCCACGTGGCATCCACATCAACCACATTCCAAGTCAATGTGCCATGTCATCACCACGTCATCATCAGCCAATCATCGCGTGACACATGTCACAATCCTATGGTGCCGACAATCCACATCGCCACGTGTCACCACGTCATTGCCACATCATCACCCGTCAGAATAATCATTCAGCTCCCAGCCGCCAGGACACGTGTCAGCCGATCTAGAAGACGCGTCGTATTTGGCGCCGGAAAATACAGTGTGTCGTGACTCGCAAGGCCTATCGACGCCTATAATTCAGCTCGAAATTTCAGTTTCATATGTACCTTCCTCTCTGTAAATCCTTGAGTATATAAGGAGTTTGTATCTAGTTTATTTTAATTTCAATTCTGTAATTAATTTTTATTTACTTTTTGTAATAGTAATTTACTTTCTTTACTTTTTTAGTTTTTACTATTCAGCTATGATGAGGTAATTTCCCTCTGCTAGGGTAAAAGTTAAAGCTTTTATTATTGCTATTTAGATTAATCTCCCTTGATTATAATATAATAACTACTTAAAATCTGACTTAATGAGGATACCGCTATATTGGTCGGTTGGTAATTATTCATAAACTAATTTTAACCTGACTAAGCATGGATACCACCTGGTTGGTTGGTTGGTAATTAAATATTAATTTGACTTAATCAGGTTACCGCCTATATGGCTGGTTAGTAATATCACACAAGTTAATATATTATATTAAGGGAGATATCTAAAGTAGTAGTAATAAAAGTGGATCCTCTAGCCCTAGCATTTTCTTTTATTGTATTTTTCTTTATTTACTTTCCAGCATTTTACTTTTCAGCAATTTATTTTATGTCTTTTATTTTATTTAAGTTTTTACTAGTTGTAAATATATGTCGTAGCTAAGCTCATTATCTGGGGTTGTGATGAATTCCAATATCGTCGGTTTATAAGGGGTTATTTTATAGTTTAGGTAACATAAAAGTTTATTTATTAAGTCTTATTCCTAATGCTTCTTATTAACTGGCCACTAATAAAATTGATCTGGAAAACTTGAAATAAACTTGACAAAGGAATTTTAGGTTTCAGCTTAAACTTAATAGCTCACGATCTTCCTTGAGGATAGATAACCCTTTAATAGATTTCCTTACAGGATAGACATATACCTGTCGGGCGAGAGTAACCACAATTGGAACTTAAACTTATTGAATCCAGGTAATTTGGTTAACATAGACATATGGTTTAATTGGATTACACTGGGTATGTGCAGCTGACCATCGACAGAGGCTTTTTCATAATTTCGTGTTCCAGGTTAGTAAACCAATATATTACACAAACATAAAATAAGCACTCATCTTTTAAAAGATATTGGAAGAATTCGCAACCCTTGATAGTTTTATAAATTTGAATTTTCCTCAACATATTTTCGTGCAATTTTATTTACTTGTTTTTAAGTTTAAATTCATCACCCGATCAATCAATCAATCTGTTAGATACTAGTAATCATTTGGCCTAATAAAATTAATAGCTTAGGTATTAAGTCCTCGTGGGATCGATACTTTTTATACTACTTGAACGATACGTGCGCTTGCGTTATACACGTGTGACAACGCCGGTCAGCGAGGGGAATGGGAACTGAAGGAAGACCGGTTGAGACCCTACCTACTTCATCTCATGAGGTTGGCACAAGCTATCCCCGACTATAAATTCCAGCACTTGCCACGAGAAGAGAACCAAATGGCGGATGCACTAGCCACCTTAGCCGTAACTTGGGAAAACCCGGAAAAAATGGTAATGAGACTCATTGTGCTGACAACAGCTAACACACCCAGTTATGAGATAGAGAAAATCTTGGAAGTAGAACTCGATGATGGGAAGCCGTGGTACTACGACATTCTGTAGTATCTATAACGTGGGGAATTCCCAGAAGGAGCTGACAAGAAAGACAGAATATCCATTCAGAAATTGGCTTCCCAGTATGTGAGTTTGAGGGGAGAGCTGAACAAGAGACAAACCAATGGCATCTAGCTGAAATGTTTAAGAAAAGAATAGGCTCAGAAGGTAATGGAAGAGGTGCACGCTGGAGTATGTGGACCGCAAATGAATGGATTGAATTTGTCTCGCAAGATAGTGAGACAGGGATTTTACTGGTTGACCATGGAAGTTGAATGTGCAAAGCTGGTGAAGCACTGTCACGATTTCCAGGCACACAGCAACTTGAATCATCTACCGGCTAAGAAATTGCACGGACTGTCAGAACCTTGGCCTTTCTCAACATCGGGTATTGACATGATTGGAGAAATCAGGCCACATGCATCAAATGGACACTGCTTCATAGTATTGGCGGTAGACTATTTTTTGAAATGGGTGGAAGTCGAGTCATTCTATAATGTTACGGTGAAGCATATGGCCAAGTTCATAGCCTGTAACATAGTATCTCGATAGGGGATGCCACATCACATAGTGATGGACAATGTAGTCCAATTTCAGGGAGAAACAAAGGCAATGTTGCAAAAGTACAGGATAAAGCATCACAAGTCATCACCTTACAGGCCACAGTCTAATGGGGCAGTGGAGGCGGCCAACAAAACCATAAAGAAAATACTAGCTAAGATAACAAAAAGTTATAAGAATTAGGCTGACAAACTGTCGTATGCCCTGTGGGGGTATAGAACGTCAGTGAGAACGACAACAACAGCCACACCTTATACTTTGGTTAACGGGATGGAGGCGGTATTACCAGTGGAAATAGAGATAGAGGTCAATGCAGGTACTAGCAGAGGTAGGATTGCCTGAGCATGAATGGGCCTCGCAGAGGTTCGAACAGCTAGTATTATTGGTAAGAAAATGATAAAGGCATTGTACCATATGCAGCTATACCAGAAAAGGTTGGCCCAGGCGTTCAACAAGAAGGTGCGTCCCACCAAGATCAGAGAAGGTGATCTAGTGCTCAAGTAGTCGAAGCCACCGATAATGGACCCAAGGGGAAAATTCAGGCCCAATTGGAATGGGCCCTACCTAGTCAAAAAGGTGATGGGGAATGGGACAGTGAGACTGTCAGATTTGGAAGGGAATAAGTTCACCGAGCCCATCAACGTGGAAAGGCTGAAGTAATACTTTGCATACAAAAATGGCTCGTTGGGTTGAAAATCCGTAAAAGACAGCTCAAGCAAAATATAGAGCATGAGTGAGCAAGAAAAATGGCTAATTGTAAAATTCGTTAGGAACACTTAGCGACAGAGGTACCCTTGCAATGCAATTTATTTCCTACATATGTACTAAGAGGTAATGCAAACGCCTTTATTGAAACAAATGTTCAAGATGTTCATAGACTGCATAAATCTAAGCTAACCGAGAAAGATTAGAGTCAAGTAATTATAAATCACGTCTTTTATTTCTTAGATGTTGGACCAAGGTCAGAAGATCTAGGAGAGGAACCTCGGGAATGAAGACGAGAGGAACTCCAAGAATGGAGAACAACCTTGGGAATGAGGATGAGAGAACTCCGAGAATGGAGAACAACCTCGGGAATGAGGACGAGCGAAGAGTCTCGAGAATGAGATATAAAAAAATATTAAAAAAATAAAAATAAAAAATTTAGCTCGCTGAGTTAAAAAGCTGAAAAGGCGGCTCAGGCAAGATATAGAGCAATCCACTAAGTTGAAAATCTGAAAGGACAGTTTAGGCAAGAGATAGGACGAACCTGCAAGACAAATGAACTCCCAAGAAACCGGCTTGCAGGGTGGTGCTTTACACGTAAAAGGACTTGTAACTCAATGGATGAAGCACAAGGCAATAATTTTTCCGCATCATTAGGATAACAAATGAAAGCTTCGGGAATCAGAAGACATGATTTTCAGTATCCGAGAAGGGTAGTAGGAGAAAAATGTAAGTCGAGAATGGCAGCAAACTCCTTTGGGAGAGGGCACGTTTCAAAATCTGGGAATCGGAAGACATGATTTTCAGTATCCCAAAAGGATGAGGCCGCTTTCAAAAAGGCGTAATCCACTTTGACCCGGTGCAGGTAGCAAAGAGCAGAAAGTTGAGCCAAGTATAAAGATGACCAGTCTACCACCCCGCGAATAAGGGACACAACAAGACCTTGAGCCATGAGACCAAAGAGAACTGAGCAATCACCGGAGTAGAATTGACATGAGGAAACTATAAGCAGGCCAAGGGGGTGACTAAAGACTTCTATAGGCAAAGGGCACCAAAGAGCGCAAGGAAGGCCTAACCAAGGATTACATCAAGCCAATAGGACAAAGAAAACCCATTGGAAAAGGGAATGCATCCATGCATACATGTCGCATACACATAATCTTTGTTTTGTATTCGCAGGCTTTAAAGAAATAGAAAAAGCGGCGAGGACGAGCAACTCTAGGAATGGAGAGGATCCTCGAGAATGAGGATGGATCAGAGGTCGAATTGCCTCACCACCATCTGTTCAACGATTCAGAAAGGAATCATAGGGTTGAGGCCCACATTATCAACAGTTTTGGGAATGAAACCCAGGGTTGAGGCCCACAGTATCAACAGTTCAGGAAAGAATCCCAGAGGTTGAAGCACCTCATCATGACAGAAAAAACTCCCCAGCGGATCAAAGAGTCATGCAGGTGGACTAAAACCCCATCACCCGTCAGTTTGGGAATGAATCCTAGAGATCGAAGCATCTCAGAGATTGAAGCATCTCACACTAAGAATGGTTTAGGAATGAACTCTAGAGATCGAAGCATCTCACACTAGGAATGGCTCGAGAATGAACCCCAGAGATCGAAGCACCTCAGAGATCGAAGCATCTCACACTAGGAATGGTTCGGGAATGAACCCCAGAGATCGAAGCATCTCACACCCAGAACGGTTTGGGAATGAAGCTGAGGGGTCGAAGCATCTCGCCGTCAGTTCGAGAATAAATCTTAGAGATCGAATCATCTCACACCTGGAACGGATTCGGGAATGAATCCCAAAGGTCGAAACACCTCGCCATCAACTCAACTTAATTCGGGAATAAATCTCAGAGATCAAAGCATCTCACACCCAGCACGGTTTGGGAATGAAGTCCAGGGTCGAAGCACCTCGCAGTCAGTTCGGGAATAAATTCCAGAGATCGAAACATCTCACACCTGGAACAGATTCGAGAATGAATCTCAGAGGTCGAAGTACCTCACCATCAACTCAACTCAATTCGGGAATAAATCCCAGAGATCGAAGCATCTCACACCCAGCACGGTATGGGAATGAATCCCAAGGGTCGAAGCACCTCGCCGTCAATTTGGGAATAAATCCCAGAGATCGAAGCATTTCACACCTGGAACGGATTCGGGAATGAATCTCAGAGGTTGAAACACCTCGCCATCAACTCAACTCAGTTCGGGAATAAATCCCAGAGATCAAAGCATCTCACACCAGGAATGAATTCAGGAATGAATCCCAAAGGTTGAAGCACCTCGTCATCAAGCATACTTCTGGAATAAATCCCAGAGATCGAAGCATATCGCAAAAGCAGCAAAACAACAGGTAAGTCCGGTAATGGCCGACGAACCAGGTAAGTAAAAATCATGCATGACTTTGATAGGGTTGTCACTGTCACACAATGCACAAACCCCATCAAAGTGGGGCGACTGTAGGCATTGTATTTTTGCATAAGCCCGATGATGAGCCTCGTATGGAGGCCCTACCTGAAAAGTTACAAAAGTTGCGGAAAATGAATGCCAGAAGGAAAGAAAACCTCCAAAAATTAGCACCTCATCATATTCGAACTCACTAGCCAGCCTCAGATTCTCTCAGTCAGCCACTGTTTCAAAACCTTAACCTTAGACCCACTATACACGCCCTTGCACCCTTCAACTTTGGCCCATCCACACGGTCCAAAGCCCATGCAATCCATCCACACACCCCAAGACCCCATGCAATCCATCCACACCCCCAAAATCTCATGCAATCCACATGCTCAAATCCCCTCATCAACACTTTCCAATTTAATGAGATTTGAGATCTCATCCTTACCAATTCAATAAGATTTGAGACATCCCCATCACCAAATTTATAAGATTTTTTCCCAAAATAAATTTCCCAAATTTACATGATTTGTTTCCCTATTTGGGGATCCCTTCAAATCATTATAAAAAGGGGACCAAATCATAAAAAAAAAAGGCTTATACAGCTAGACACACAAAGAAAAAAACCTTGGATGGCAACAACCAATAAAAAATCCTAAAGCTCTTTTCTTCTTCTTTGACCGAAAAAAAAAACAATACAAAAAAATAGAAAACGAAAACCCAAAACAACCATCGAAACCAACCAGGCAAAAAATCAAAACAAACCAGCCAACATCTGAAAACAACCAACCAAATAATCGAGAAACAATGAGCAAACCTGAACCAAAAACAGCCAAAAAATCGTGAAACCAAAATAGAAATACAATAAGGAGAAACCGAAGAAACATCAGCCAAAATCGAGACCAAAAACAGCAACCAAAATAGCAGCCAAAAACAACCAAAAATAGCAATAAAAAATAACCAAAAATAGCAGCCAAAAATAACCAAAACAGTAGTAAAAAAACAACCAAAAATAGCAGCCAAAACAACCAAAACAGCAGCCAAAAAAATAACCAAAAAATAGCAAATAGCAAACAGCAAAATAGCAAATAGCGAACAGCAAACAGTAAACTAGCAGTCTGAAACAGCAAACAGCGAACCATCTTTGATCCTTCCGGCGATGGCCTAACGCACTTCCGAGAAAGCAACTTCAAAGGTATGACCTGAGGGCACCCTTACCACATTTATTTCTATAGTTCTAGACACTGCACGCCTGGCTGGACGTGAAATACATCCAGCCGGGTTGCGAAGTCCTACATCAAAGACGGATAAATTTTTTATCGCATTCTTTTCTTTCTTTGGTATTTTGTTATTTATTTATTTTATCTATTTAGTGTTATCTTTTTTATCTCTTTATTCATTTTTATTGTTATTTTATTATTTCGCCTTTATTTTGTTTATGTTTTTCATGTTGATAATTATACGCATATATATGGTTATATTTTTTATGCTCGTTTACATTGCGTTGATGATTATGTGTGTTATTATCCCTTGCGATATATCGAATAGAAACCCAGACATAAATTCCGTAGCCAAATCCGAATGTACGGTAGTGCGGTTTGTACTTAGGATACAACTCAACGTGCCACTCAGGAAATACTCATACATGCGTGATTACCCCCCTTTTGTTTGCTATTTATTTATTGACGTTTTTCCTGCTTTTGACTATTTATTATATTTTTCTTTATCGCATCTCGTATTTCTTAATTTAATATACTTTTAGAACTATGTTATTGTGATTATTAATATTTATGGGTGTGCAAATTTGTGTTTATTTGAATTACCTTGTATGAACTGCATAAGACTTGGCTATACCATTGTGTGAACCCGTCTATTATACTGGCATAAGTAAAGGACCATTCCGAACCCAACGGTTTGAAGTCTTCCCTTGCGAGGGGTGAGTGCGGCCTTAAACCTTTCCCATTTCACACTAGGTTGTGACTCCTTTATTCTCCGATTTAGTCTCCCACGGGCTACTTTGTACTCTCTACGGGCTGCGAGCCCAACAGTGTCATGGTCGCCGAGCAACATAGGCATAGCGGTAAACCCCGCTTCACTCCTACAACTTTTATATTCTTATTTGGGAACTTAAATTCATATTTCTCTCCTTCAATAGGTTGTTGTGCTAAGAATTTGGCTACGACGTGCCCTTTGATTACTTTCTTATTAATGTACTCTATATCGAACTCGATTAACAACACCAATCATCTTCCTAACTTCCCAACCAAGGAGGGTGCCATCTCGAGGTACCGTATCGGGTTCTCCTTGGTGACTACCTTTATCTTGTAGGATTGGAAGTAATGTCCTAACTTCTTATATCCTCATACTACTGTCAAACAGATCTTCTATACTTTTGGGCAATGCATCTCATAGGGTAACATCTTCTTGTTGTGATAATAGACTACGTGTTCTACCCATATATCATCTTATTATAACAACATCACCTTCAGGACTTCGGGTTCTACTGCTAGATATAAGACAATGGGTTTTCCAGGCCTAGGCAATATCAAGACTGGAAGATTGGTAAAATACTTTTTAATCCTTTCAAAAACCTTTTGGCATTACTCATTCCACTCCATGAGCTAATCCTTCCTGAGTAACTTAAAGGTCGGTTCACAAAGCGATGTTCGCTTGGATATGAACAGACTGATGTATTATATTTTTCCTAAAAAAGCTCTTACTTCTTTCTCTGTCTTGGGCGAAGGCATCTCTGTTATTGTCTTAACCTTTCTTGGATCCGCTTCTATTCACTGGGTGCATACCGCATGTCCAAACAAGTTTACAGACGTGACCCTGAACACACACTTCTTAGGGCTGAGCCTGAGATTGTACTTATATATTCTTTGAAGGAATTTTAATAATACAATGAAATGTCATTTTATAATTTATGATTTGACCATCATGTCATATATGTACCTCAACCTCCTTATACATCAAGTCATGGAATAGGGTAATGACCATACTTTGATAAGTAGCCCCAGCGTTCTTTAATCCAAAGGGCATCATATTGTAGCAATAGGTACCCTATTTCGTGATAAAAGTTGTTTTATGTTTATCATCTTCCACCATGAATATCTGGTTGTATCCAGAAAACCTATCTACAAAAGAATACATGGCTGACAAAGTCGTACTATCCACCAAGACATCTATGTATGGTAAAGGAAAATCATCATTCAAGCAAGCCTTATTGAGGTCTCTAAAATCTACACATATTTAGACTCTTCCATCTTTCGTTGGGACCGATATAATGTTGGCCAACCACTTTGGATACATGACTAGTTCTAGGATCCCTACTTCTCTCTGTTTCTTCACTTCTTCTCTAATTTTTCCTCCAATTCTGGCCTCATCCTTCAAGGTGTTTGGTTTACAGGTTTCATGTTTGGGTACGTTAATATCACATGTTGTGCTATATTTCTGTCCATTCTTGACATGTCTTCCATAAGACTAGGCAAATATTTTTACATATTTTCTTAACAAGTTCTCTAATTCTTTCCTCTCCTCAGAGATAACCTTACTTGTAATTCGTATATTCTTTGGATTTTCACATAACATGAGATTAAATACATCTGTTTTAGTTGAATAACGTCAAATATGCTCGTATCATGCAAGTAATGATGTATGCTAAAAGAAAAAAATTAAAAAAAGTAAGAAAAAATATTCATCTTATTGATTTTCAATGGAAAGTTACAATCAAAAAGTTTGGGTATATATATGTCTTCATTGTCCTCTTCCTCTTTGACTGCAACGGGGTTCTTCAGCTTTAAATCTTCCAATTTGAGCATCTCTTCTTTCTATTTTGCTTTTAATTATGTATTCGATCTTACCCCTTTGCTATTCTCTTCCTTCTCTCCTTCTACTATCAGACTTGTTTCCCAATCAACCACATTAGTGAAGATTTCGAAGTAGTATAGTGATGTCGTTAACATTGCAGGGCTCGGGAGCCTTATGATATTTTTCCTTCACGAAATAGTCCTCCAACCTATTTCCTTTCTTTTCCTCTATCTTCATCTGAACGGTACCCCAGTCCTCTCCTAATTTTTCACCCTTTGAAATCTGGCAACGTTCTTACGCATTGGCCTTAGTGTTAGGCTTGTAGTTCAGCTTTTTCATAATTCCTGCCACTTTAGGGTCTGTTCATCCTTCAAAAGTAGTCGCCCATTGGAACTTTGTAAATGGATGGGTGTCTAAAATAGCTACAAAGTTGCCCTTCTCGGCCCTATTGATGATGATTTCCTATTTATGAAGGAATTTGATCATTTGGTGTAGTCGATGGCACCCCTTCGAGTTTATGGAACCAGTGCCATCATTAGATCAAAGCGAAAGAAGTTGAGATATCTATCACTGTGAATTCAACTTCGTTTTCAATTGAACCACTATGGTAATAATAGTGCCCTATACTCCCTACTTATTATCATCATAGGCCTTGATTTCCATATCAGAATAGATCAGCTTTTTTGCTCGGCTGCCTAGTTTGGGTAAAATATTTAATGGGAAAACATTAATGGAGGATCTGTTGTCTACCATTACATATGAGGTTATTTTACCCTTAACTTATGCTTTGATGAACAATAGGTTATTGTGGTTCCTTCCTTCCATCGGGAGTTCCTCTTCGGAGAAATTGATTACTTGTTTCTTCTTTCCATAGGCAAATCAAATGACTATTGTAAGGTCTATGTATGCGGGTACCATTATCTTTCCCAGGGCTTCTACCATAGCGCTCATATGTTCTTGAGAAGAACATAACAACTCCCATATACTGATTTGGGCTCGAATTCTCTTTAAATGCTGGAGAATCGTGCATCTTCTCATTTTTCTTCATCTTTTTCTTTCCCTCATTCTTCTATTCCTTTGTTTTGTTTGGCAACGTTGTTGTAGGACTTGCCGATTCTAGTCATTCCCTTAATTTCTTCTTCGTCACTGTTGGAAAAACTTTCCCAAAACCCATTACATTATTCCTCTTCACTTTCGCTATTGTCTCGCATTCCAATAACACAGATTTCTTGATGGAAGATTTGTAAAATGCGTTTTTCGGGTATGCCATAGTTTATCATATAGGTTTTTCGTTAGGTAATGGGTTTCTATTGGTATTAGGTTGGTACTTTTATAGGTCAGGTACTTTATGGCTATCAATTAGATCTTGGATCTCATGTCTGAGGCGGTTACAGTTGTCTGTGACATGTCCTTTTTGTTAGGGGGAAGATCTGATATAGATATTATTTCCTTGTTGAAGCGAGCTACATAGCTTTGCAAAGACTCTATCTTTTCCTACTGGACGACATTGAGGTCGTCTGTGGTCTTCTCAAATTTAAAAGAGCTTGGAAAATGTTCTATGATTTTTTCAGCTAGCTCTAGGTATGACCTAATAGATCAGTATGAGAGGTTGATGAACCAAGTAAGAGTTATGCGTGCTAGCGTCTCTTCGAATCCTCTACACATTCTTGCCTCTCATTGGTATGGTGCCAGAGCCGTAGACATCGTCTTATATTTATAGTAGACAATGTGGTCATCTGGGTCAGTAGATCCATCGTACAGTTTCATGTCTGGAAGGTTGAACTTTCGTGGAAGCTCTACAAAAGTGATGGACTCTAAGAAATGGGTATCTAAAATCATTTCGGCTCAGCTTTTCCTAACCGGTAGCCTTACCTCAAGTAGACTGGAGAGAATCACTTCTTTGAACTCCTCCAACTTCTTGCGTATGCTAGAGGTGACTTGTCGCATTGTAGTCTACCAAAAGAAGTCGTTGAGCGATTGACGGCTCTGTAGAATGCCCCCAATAGGTTTGTTTGAATGATGGGGCCGCTGAGGTGACCTTGGAGTTCACACTATTGAGGTTAGTGTTGGTGTTATGCATCGCGAGGTTTTCCACCTCTAGTGCTTGCAACCGCTCCTGAAGAACAGCCAACTGATCAGACATGGAGTCTGGGGTGTTCTCACTTCCAGAAGCCATAAGTGAATTGGAAACCATTGACTGAGAGCTCTTTGCTTGCTATGAATCTTTAGGTCCCCACGGTGGGCGCCAAATTGTAGACGTTGAATTTCACCTTCAACCTACAATCAAGAAGTTGTATGTTGGGGGCACCAGTGGTCTTGCAAAACAAAGGCAAAATGAGCATATAGTGAGTGTCCACCAGTGTGATGGATATCATAGATAGACCAGGCCATGATTCCGGTTCTGAATCGGAACCGAACCGGAACTGAACCGGTTGGAACCGGAAGGTTCCGGTTCCGGAATTGGAAACGTGGCTGACCGGTTCAACGGTTCCAACTGGAATCAAAACGGGTCCGGTTGGAACCGCAGGGTTCCAACAGGAACCCTAACCCTAACGACTACTAGTCATTTGGGGAACGGCTCCATGCCCTCAAAATAAAAAAAAATGTCGTTAAGGCATAGAAAAAAAAATTATAAATTATAAATTCCTAATATATCCCTAATAATGGTAATAAAACAATTATATTTAAGGGCATTTTTGGTATCAAAAAAAATTCTAAAACTCTATAAATAGGATTCATTTTTCATTATTTCAACACACCAAATTCTCAACTCTCTCAATTCCTACAATTCTCTTATTCTCAATCTCAATTCAATTAGTTATTATCATTCGCGGTTAGTCACTTTTCTTATTTTTCTTACTTATTTCTTAAACGAAAAATGGCAAGCTCATCTGAGAACATCATGTCAAATATGCCAACTCAAGAGAGCAGTCCTAGTGTCGGTTCACAATCACAGAGAAGAGAAGTTAAGGCTCATTCCTCGAATGTTTTCAAAATTCATTTTCATTTAGAAAAATTAAACGATGACAGTTCAAGAGCGGTTTGCAACTATTGTGGGGTTTCCTACAAATTTTCTGGTGGATACGGCAATATGATCAAGCACCTGGAAAGACATCATCCGGTTGAACGTGGAATTGATACGACGCAAACTCAAATGGCCAGGTACGCATCATCTAGTAGAGGTACGAGTGCTGTAGATTTATTTAAATATTCTGATGTAAAAAACAGAGAAGAATTTGCGAAATTAAAATGTATGGCACATCTTTCTTTAAGATTTGGTGAAAAACTTCATTTTACTAATTACGTGCATAATGCTTTAAATCCTTCTGCATGTAGAATGACTCGAAACACAACAAAACGTCATATTTTTAAATTATATAAAGATGGTAAAATTATTTTAAATGAAATATTTAAAGAGATGAAAGGTCATATTTCTATATGTTCTAATATTTGTAGTGACCATTGGTAAACACACTCATACATGGGTATGACTTGTCATTGGATTGATGCATTATTTACCATGCAAAAATGACTTATTGCATTTAGAGTTTTTGATGACCAACATACTGCACAAAATATTTATAGAATGATGAAGATAATTTTTGATGAATATGGTTTAGTAGAAAAAATTTTAACAATTGGATTTGATAATGCATCTGCAAATACTGCATCCATCAATGGTTTAAAATCCTTATGTCAACCAAATTTAGGGGGTCGATTTTTTCATATTCGTTGTACATGTCATGTCCTTAACTTATGTGTTCAAGATGGCCTGAAATTATTATCACCTTTCATTGATCCTATTAAGACAACATTAAATTGTATTTGGTCATATTCTCAAGTTAGGAGAGAATGGACGAAGTTTTGTAAAATAAATGGTATTAAACTGATTAAATTTTCAAGAGATGTTCCAACACGTTGGAATTCAACTTATTTTCTTTTATGTCAAGCATTTCAATACAAAGATGCATTATGTAGTTTTTTTTCTCAACATGTTCAAAATGTCACATTTTATCCTAGTCAATGGGATATTTGTGAAATTTTTTTAGATATTTTAAAAGTTTTTAATGATGCTACTTTAATTTTTAGCGATGTTTATTATTCAACGGCACATTTATTTCTTCTTGAAAGTTTGAATATTGTTGGTGCTCTCGATGAACATGCTGAAAGTAGTGATCCTAATGATATTGTTTTGTTAGAAGCCATTACTGTTATGAAGGTAAAATGGTTGAATTATTTTAGAGAAATTACTTTACTTTATCTTATTGCTGTTGTTTTTTATCCTAGATTTAAATTAGAAGGTTTGAATGGTGCTTTACAAGCTTACTATGGTTATTTATGAATATTAGATGAAATTGATAGTACAAGATTAATGATGAAATTAAGAAATGATTTAATTGAGTTATTTAATGATTATATTTTAAGATATAACTTAGGAACATTAGGTGAATCTAGTAGTAGCGAACCGGTAATTCAAACAAGACTTAGCGCAGGGGGTCGTTGGTTATTGCAACGAAATAAAAAAGCTAGGGATACGACAACTAATAACCCCGAATTAGATAATTATTTATCTACAAATTTCGAGTTTCCTACTGAAAGTTTAGTTAGTTAAAATTTTAAAATCCTTGACTGGTGGAACCAACATCAAAATATATATCATGTTTTATCAATTATTGCTAAAGAGATATTGGCAACACCTATTTCCACCGTTGCGGTTGAGCAAGCCTTCAGCTTGGGAGGCAATATATTGGAAGCTAGACGATCTTCATTACATCCAAGCACTCTAGAAGCAACAGCTTGTGTGGATGATTGGATTCGAGCTGATCTGAGACAACAAGAAGATGCCCCTGATGATTTTGAAGATTTGTTCGATAATACATCTGCAACAACAAGTGCAAGCGGAACCGGAGCTGAATGATCAACTGATAATGATGATTGATAATTATAAGATTATAAATTTACAAAGGGGAAATATCTTAAAATTGTAATGGAGTTACGTGAGCTTTGATTCCTCTCACCCCTAGAGTATACGTAGGCAACTTAAATTTTTAAAATTTTATTTATTTATTAAATTAATCTCATTTATTTTAATTTATTGTCGAAATTAAAAAAAAAAGGTTCGAACCGAACCGGAACCGGAACCGAACCGGTCGGTTCCGGTTCGGTTCAAGATTCCAGTTCCACTTCAGTGTGGAACAGGAAATCGATCGGTTCGGTTCGGTTCCGAACCGGAACCGAACCGCCGGCCGATTCTAGTCATAGACACTTCGACACTCAAGTTAGTGATGGTGACGAGCGGAAATAAATGGAATAGTAAGGTTAAAGGTTACCTTGGCCTTCGTGGATTACTGTGAGGGCGGACTAATGTTTAGGGAGTAGTGTATGATTTGAGTACTCGAGTGTAAGAGCCAAAGCTTGAATGTCTCAATCATTTGGTTCCCCTAGCTTTTTATAGGCTATGGAGTAACCCCTTTAGTCTGTTTCGGATTTCCTGGAAGAGTCGTATTCCAATCCTATTTAGGAAAGGGTAGTATAGTAGAGACTAAATTTGGAGTACCTAGATATCCAGGATTAGATGTAATCCTTGTTTTACTTGGATTGTACCACCATGTTTGTAGGTGGTTTATCTAGATCCTAAAAACTTGGTTTCCTTATTTATGAGGAATTAGTTATGTGTAGACTGGCGGGCAATGAACAAAACATATTTTGTTAGAAGGTGATGATAGGGGTTGGCTGGCAAGACGCTCTAACAATCAAACTAGTAGAAGTAATAAAATGTTAATGGAATGCAAATTGGTGAAGAATGGCTTGCTTACCCCGGAGAAGAAATTACTTTACCTTTATACATGGATGTCCCTCAGGACGTGATACATGGCCGACCTTAGTAGGCTCTATTAGAAGACAAAACCTACTATATCTAATAGAACCTGGCGATGGGTCACAGTTGTCCCATATTGGGCGTATTTAGTGATGACAATTATGGGAGTTAATATTATTTGAAATGGATCTCTTAACTACATAAATGGGGGATCGAGAGGCTCTAGAAGCCCCATCTCTCCAAATCTGAACTGTTGGATCAATATTGAACAGTTCAAATTTTGCCCGAAGCGGTTTCCAATAATATATTTTTTACTGGAACCCTCTGGTCCGCTAAGTGGAGTCTTTCTCTCTTGGAGAAGTGGTATTTCCTCCATCCACGTCACGTGATGTTTCCCTAGGTTCCACCAAAGTGAAATGGCCTCTTTGAAGGATAGTGTTCCAATTTGCTCGGAGTTCGATCTAGACCTTTTCATTCCAATTATTCGCTACCCTAAGAAGACCTTCGGATATTCAATATGCGAATGCCATGTTTCAGTTTCACCTTAAAAATTGTTTTATATGACATCTTTACCCTCAAAAATCTTATAGAAATGACCATTTTTCATTTTTCATTTTTTCTTATTTGGCACTTTTTCCGCTTTAACCAAAAATAAAAAATAAAAAAATAAAAAAAATAAATGGTTCAAACCCATATCTTTCTTAAGTTACGGTACATGTCAACACACAAATCTTTTTTTTTTTTTTCTTTTTTAACATTTTGTCTAAGACTCTATGGGCAAATCAGTTTAATTTCAAGTTTGGTTCGGATTTGATTTTTTTCGATTTTAAAATTTAGAATTAATCTCAAACTAAATTTAAAATCAAACTGAATTGAACAGATTCGATTTGGTTCAAATCAAGTTGGATGTTTAAAGTCGTAAATTTATTTGATTACTATTGCTATAGAAAAGAAATTTATGATTTCTTTCATGGTATCTCATTGATTAAATACAGTTTAATCAATGTTTAAAAATATATATACACACACATAAATACACTCTTTCAAGCTTGCTCACGAGCCACAAATTACAATCATCAGCAAAACATGAACAACAAAATATATTATAACTGACGGCATCATTTCATAGCAGCGGGAAACTTGACATATAAATGCTCGCATGGCTATCAACTTTATTGTGGACTATAAATGCTAAACGGAAACGTATACAAATTAATGATCGGAAACGCACTTAATTAAAGAACATAAATATATGGATTTGTGGCCCTAATTAACGAGCCATGCCTGGTGCAACAAATGGGGGTTTAAGTCCCTCACGATCCCACTTCTCAACATTAGCCTTCCATCCTTCAAAAACAGATCACCATGTGTTAATTCTATAGAACATCATCTTCAATTTACTTAATCAAAAGTTCACAAAATAACTATTTACATTAAACCTGCATTAATTTTTTTTTTTTTTTCTAAATTAATTACTTTTTGGCTCATTTTTAATTAAAAAAAACATAGTAACTTTATTAGTATTTAACTGTATAAATACTAATAAATTACCTATGGAAGGATCAATGCCGCGGTTGCTGAGCTCTCTGTACTCCTGAGTAAGAGCACAAATGCAGCAGCAACAGTGAAGCAGAGAGTCGGAGCAGGGAGCTTCTGGTAATGAATAGTGTCGACGCAATTTGGTTCGATAAATGCCACCATATAGCCATCCGCAACCAATACGACCCATAGCATAATATACCAGTGCCTGAGTTTTGCATGCTTCATATATATATATATATATGAGACAACCAAATTAATATATAATCAATTCATTAAGCAACTATACATAATCTAAGGATTATCTTCACCCAAAAAAATAAAAGGAAACTTACATAAATTTCCTCCATCAGTAACCTCAGCAATCCGGCCGAAGGTCACACATGGACAGAAACAAGTGAAAAGACCTACAAAAGGAATTAGAAATTTCATGTATATACATGTTTAATAGGAAGAAGAAAAGTTGGAGATCACAAAAAATGAATACCATATAATTAACCAGTAGATATCGGTTCGATTCCTCGTGATGGAGAGATTTGATTAATAATTTAGGAAATTATAATTAGTAGTCTCCGATCTTGTTTTATTAGTTTTCAAGTCTTGTTATCACAATATTCGGATATGGATCTATCATGACTTGTTCTCATATCTTTTAGGACAAACTCAATGGTGGTTGGCTAAATGAAAATTAATTTCTATAAAAACGATAAAGATACTTAAACCTTAATTTTAAAAAAAATACTTACAAATTGAGGGGTCATTGCAGCAGTCATACAGACCTGTGGACCATTGCCCTTCAGGTAATTGGTTCTCAGATTTGAGGTCTTTCGGCTGCATTATGGTTGCTACTTGTTTGAATCAATGTAACTAGATAATGAGACCCAATTCAGATTTTCGGCTATGTTGGAGTCATGGATGTATCAAGTTCCTTTATATATTGGCTTGTCTAAGTTAATTAATTTGCGTGGAAACTTCGAGTGCTATTTAATTTATTTGGATACATTTGACCAAATTAATATGATTTGTTTTTTTAAAACTTGGGTTCATCTTCTTTGATGTTTCGAGTGGTTGACCAGCTAAATTATCTTCGTTTTAATTAATCTTTTTGATCATTGAACTTATCTTAAACCCCAAATTTTTTATTTAAAAAAAAAAAAAAGAAAGAAAAAAAAAAAGAAAGAAAGAAAAGAAAAAGTCAATTAATCTGTTAAGAGAAACAATTTCTTTGTACTCAATCACCATAATTTATTTACATAATCCGCAAGATCACCATTTGACATTTGTTTTAACTGTTATTTGAAATATAAAATTTCATTATTATTCTCTAACATTGTTTCAAAGCTAATTCAAGTTCATATTTTTCACTCTCATTTTAGAGCTAGGATAAAACTCTCTTATCATCGGTTTCATCCACCTATTTTGGGAGCAATTCTTTCATATCACTGTTATTGATAAAACTCTCTTATCATCTGTTTCATCCACCTATTTTGGGAGCAATTCTTTCATATCACTGTTATTGTCACTTCCCGAAAAATTCAGGGCGTGGCGTGACATGCAGGAGACGGTATTACCATCTCCTTGAGCCTCATGACTTACACGTGCACTACATGACTACTCGTGACTTATACATGCCTAACATAACGTGAACTATATCATGTCTTATATTTGTCCTACACATACATGCATCATCTTATGAATTGAATATAAACATGCATCATTACACATGCACTGCTCAAAACATACTCATACATGACATCACATGATTCGTAGATAAAATGACTACCTTGAATGCATGCATGTCTTGAAATTGAATATACAAGAGATATACACTAACATGCTTATATAATCATGTTCGACACATGCAAGATATAACATGAACTACTCATGACTTGTACTATGCTATACATACACGACTAACCTCATAATTTCTATAAACATGCATGATTGAAAAATAATAATACATTAACTAATAACTTGATACATTCAACATGTTGAATACAACATGAATTACATATCTTGTTAACATACAGCCACACGGCCTAACTTGATACTATTGGGATATATATCCAAAAACATAATGTAATATATAAACGAGATTTTATTTTAAGTAATAAATGATACAGTTATTCATTTATTAAATTAATGATTTTAAAATTACATATTATAAATTATCATGTATGCCCTTAGATACTAAATGTACTTTCAGATTTAGTGTGTAAGTGTGTAGACACTTGCATTTTTGTATGAGAGCCCAATGATGAGCCTTGTATGGAGGCACTACCCGATAAGTTGCGGAAGTCGCAGGAAACGGACTTCAGAAGGGAAAAATTCAAGAAATAATTACATCAACAAATTTAACTCGCTAATTGGCCTCGGGTTCGCCCGATTAATCTCTGTTTTAAAATATTAAGCCTCGGCCCAAAACCCTTGCACCCATCCAGAGCCCATTTCGCCCAAGCCCAATCCAAAAAAAAATTAAAACATTTAAAACACATGTCACAAATTAAATTAAATTCAATTAAATTAAATCAAATCCAATTAAAATCAAAACAAAACTCATTCCTAAATTAAATAAATCACTTTCCTAAACAAATAAATCACCTCCCAAATCAAAGATATTCCCCACCAAAAATACACAAATTCTTACCTAAATAATTTGATTAAATATATCCCCCATTATTGCATAATCTTTGTTTCCCTCCCATGCAAGGAAAACCCTAGCCCACTCTTATAAAAATGAACATAAACCAAACCCTTCAACCAGAGATCACTCACTCGGCAGACCCGATCTCTCTCTTCCACACATTCACGAAAAAGACAAAAACCCTATCCTCTACTCCTTCTTCTTCTAACTCCATTAACGGCCCTCACTCTCTCATTCAAAAACTGCACCACTCCCACTCGGCAGCCTCTCTCTCGGCTGGAACAAAAACAAATAAACCCTAGACGTCCCTTCTTCACATAGCAAATAGTGAAACTAAAACAAAGAAAAAGCCTAAACCTTCTCCTCTCTCTGGTCTTCCTCTATCTCGGCAAACAGTGAAACAAACCCTAAAAGACTTGGCTCCCTCTGATCCTTCACGCAACGGCCCCACTAACCAAAACTCTCAAACCTCACGTCCTCTTGCAAAAACACAAAGCAGACCCTACACGCCACTTACAACAAGCCCACGAAGACACACTCACACAGACCACGCACACTGCTCACACACACACACTGTCCACTCACATAAAAGATGTATCCCGCTCATTTTCACCTAACACAAAGAAGCAACCCTCTCACTCATACACACTCGGCAACACAGCCCAAAGACGCGGCCCCCACCATCTTTCTAAACACACACAAACTGACCAAGTCAACGCCAAACACAGCAGCCACCTTCACAAATAAAACAACAAAATTCAGCCTTCACCGAAATAGTACCAGCCTTTTTACCGTGAAACAAAATGGTGAAATAACCACCGAAAATATCCCAAAAATAGTGGCTAAAATGCCCGAAAAATCGAGCCAAAACAGTCCTTAAAACACCTCAAAACAGTAAGCCAAAACCGCAGAAAAATAGTAAAGAAAACAGCAAGTGAAAATAGAGAAAACAGCAAGCGGAAACAGCGAACCAATGAAAACAACGGAGTATTAACCCTTCCGGCGACGACGTAACGCACTCCCGGGAAGCGATTTAAAAAGTAAGACATGAGGGCACCCTTTGTTATACTTTTATTTTGTTATCCCGGACACGGCATGCTTGGTTGGACGTGGAATACGTCCAATCGGGCATGCGAAGTCCTACATTGAAAATGGCCAAATTCTTTGGTCACATATTTATTATTCCGCATTTATTTCATATTATTAGTCTTTCATTATTTCACATTTAATTTATGTTTATTGTTGTTTCATTGTTCCGCATTTATTTTGTATTATTTATCTTTCTTCATTGTTTCGCATGTTTGTCTCTTCGGTTATTTATGGTTATATGCATTATCATGTTTCATGTATGTCAATATTGGTTTAGTAATTGAGTGTTGCCTCTCATGGTATATCGGATGGAAACCCAGACGTAAATTTCGTAGCCGAATCCAAATGGACGGTAGTGCGGTCTGTACTTGGGATACAACTCCACGTACCGCTAGGGGAAACACTCATGCATGTGTTTATGTGATTATAGATGTCTTTATTTGTGATCTCGTTCGAACGGAACGCATACATTCAGTCTTACCCCTGTTCGAATGCTTTTCCGAACGCTACTCAAACGAGCATGCATTATGTCCTGTCATACATGATATCTCGTCCCGTTCGAACGTGTTTATGAATGCTACTCGAACGCATAAATTCGGTCTTATCCCGTTCGAACGCGTTTACGAACGCTACTCGAACGCGCACACACTGGACAAATTCTTTCCTCATGTTTCATGCATATTTACATCTTTGGTTATTCCTTTCTGCATCATGTGCTTAAATATCCCTTCTTTAATGTAGTATGCTTCCATTGTTTCTATTAAGTTCATGGGTATGCAAACTTGTGTGTTGATTAAATTATCTTGCATGTGCTGCATAAGACTTGGTTATACTATTGCATAAATCTTTTCATTACAATTTGCATAAGTAAGGGACCATTCCGAACCCAACGGTTTGGGGTCTTCCCTTGCGAGGGGTGAGTGCGGCCTTAAATCATTTCCCAGTTCACACTGGGTGGCGACTCCATTTTTATTTCTCCGGTTTAATCCCCCGCGGGCTACTCCATACTCCCGACCGGGCCACGAGCCTGGGATAGCATCGTCCACTTCTGTACCTCGTCCACAGTCTGGCGACTCCACTAGGGATAGAGAATCGGCCCCGAAATAATGTCTTGTAATGTTTGTGATTTTTGCTTTAGTTAACCTTGTCTAAAGTTGATTTAACCAAAGGTATTATTAGAGCTAGATAATGATTTAGTGTCTTCCTTCACTCACTACCTTTTTATAGCCAAAAGGAAAAGATGTGAAGACATCTAGATAATCATTTACTCGAAGCTTACCTTAGAGTATATTTAAAGTGATGGACTAATTTGGAGGATCTGTTGTTTATTCTTGTCACCAATGCGATAAAAGCCTAAGAGGTAAGGGTATTTAAGAGAGTTCGCTCCACCCTCCTTCTGGGGAATTTTCAATAGAGGAATCCATTTGACAGTTATCCATGTATCGTGAAGTCATTTTCGCTTGAAGCGGCGGATCGTTATATGGTACCATCACTCGTTGGCACGTACCTTAAGGTATAAAAAAGGTGCGCTCACTTGGTCGCTCGAACCCTTGAGTGGGGAGACCTAGTTGTGGGCAACCCTTCGCCGACGAGAGCCTTTATCTATACTCCTATAAACCCGCATGTGAACCATAGTTGTATGACCTATAGAAGCCACCCTTTTTATGCTTGTGTTTGGGCCCCCTATCATTTGAAGTTGTTTAGCCATGTTATTGCGAAAGTGTAAACCTGTTGGGCCTTTTTCAACTGGGATAAGTTTGCACCTCGCAATAGTATGATTGAATGCTCTAAAATGATAATGGGCAAAATTGTGTGAAAACCTTGACGGGCTTAGAAAGTTCGGACATGATCCAAATATGCATGCAGCATGAGTCTGATATATGCACTGGCTTTCATCCAGAAATGATACGCCTTATTACGACATATTTGCATACTGTTGGAGGCTTCCAAGTCCATCCCCATGACCACGGTTTCTGAAAGCCCAATTCGTCGTTTCTAGACAATGGCATGATCCCATAATAGGCTTAGTCCACGTTGTAAATGGGCGGTCTTTGTCTTTTAACGATGGAAATGGAAGGACAGCCGAGGTTCACCCCGTAGCATAGGAGAGAGCGATTTTGTGTACCTTGCATCGGTGCATAGAATAAGCCGCATCTAGAACCAAAAATAGGCTTACCACGAGTGTGGGAGAAATAAGGTCGGAAGGATATATTTTGTTTGATCACCTCACGTGTGTTATATATTTCATGCATCACACGCATACATGTACCATGCTAACTCGTAGTTAAAAGCCATCATAGATTTACGTTGGGTTAGAGAAGAGGGAAGAGTCGTCAAGAGACTGTTAGCAAACATGAGTGAGTCAGATAACGAGGGTTCTCGCATGGATCAGCTAGAGACTAATCTCACTAAGATTACCGAGCAGTTGCAAGCTTTGACCGCCGATGTGGCCAGTATGGAAGTGCCTCGTGCAGGAGGGGTAGGAAGCTCCGATAACGCCAAGCGTGAAAAGCCTCCGATCAGGATGAGTGATGAGATCTTTGTTTTTTATGATGACATGGCTGAGTATGTCGCGGGAAGGGTAGCTGGGTCTCAGGCCGAGTTGCAGAAACTCAGGGATCAGGTAGAGTCAGTTACCCGCAAGATGAGGGGTAAGCATGAGGACCTACTAGACTACGAGGCGATGACTTTTGAGGAGCAGTTGTCTTCCCAGTTCAAGATGCCCGACATAGCCAAGTTCAACGGGAACGGGGATCCGAGGGTCCATATCCGACAATATGTTTCTGTGATAAGTTCGGTGGGTCTGTCGAAGCGTCAGGTTCAGAAGATGTTTTTGATGTCGCTAGAGGGAGCGCATGTGGTGTGGTATCATGGCCTTGAAAGGAAGGTCAAAAATGATTGGAAGGCATTGGCAGAGGCCTTTCTGAATCAGTATGTCACGGATTTGGTGATCGACTTGTCGCTCCGCGACTTAGAGAATACCAAACAGAAGTCGGAGGAGAGCTTCAAGGATTATGTAGATCACTGGAGAAGCTAGCTCTTGAAAATGCAGACTCAGGCCTCGGAAAATAACCAGATCAAAATGATCATCAAGGGTACTAAGCCCTCTATTTACGGCAAGCTGAGGAGGATGACCTCTATGATTAGCGATTTTCGACAGTTGAGGGAGACTGTTATGGATATTGAGGAGGAAGAAGTTGAGAACATAAAGTTCTATGGCCAGAATAAAAGGACTTTTGGGGGGGCTTCAGGGACCATGCCCGCTACTGCTGAGGTTACTGCCATCAAAAACAGGCGATTCTCCAACCTTTGTAAGCCTCTGTCAAAGGTGCTTGAGAAGTTGAAAGGACAAGGACTCCTGAAACCTTTAGAACCTAGACCAATTCCAGACCATGTGCCACACTACTTCGACTTAAACCAATACTGCCACTTTCACCAGCAAAAAGGCCACGAAACGGACAACTGCACCCGCCTCAGGCATGAGATCCGAAACCTCATTGACGCTCATAAGATACCTGACCCAGAAAAAGAACAACCCAACACACACAGAAATTATCTACCTAAATACCACTCTGTTCCACCACCCACCTACATGATCAACTCCGGCCTACCCGGAAGTTTTGTCCTCCAAACTCTCAACCACCAAGCTTCTTGCATGGGGATAGGGGATGGCAGCAGTGAAGAACCATAGGCCGAGGAAGAAGGCAATGATGTAGACGATGAAGATGTTTTCCCTGGTTTATTTGATTACAATCCTGCATTTTGTTTTGATAATAAAGACATTGATTTTGCCTACTTGTTCGAGTCTTTTCCTCAATAGTTAAGCATGAGTCCGATGATGAAATTGTTTGCTTTAGGGTGAAACCTTAGAAACAATAAGTGCGAGATGTGCTCTCATCCGAAATTTTAAGTGGTTGATCTCGACTAGACTCGAGGGCACTTAATTATAGGATTTTAGCAGTGAAAGCCTGAGTAGTCGGCAAGGTGACTAGTTGAAGAGAGTGCGGATCGATGAATGACCGTTCACTTAGATGTCCATCCTGACTTACTTGTGTTACGACATGTGTTATGGTTGAAAACAAAAGAAAAGTCTCTAAAGAAGAAAATATAAACCACCTATAACCGATAAGCGTGAAGCTACCCATGGGCGAGTATTAGGACCACTATGAGGAGAAATGCTACCTTAAAGGGTAGGTATGTAAAAAAAAAAAAAAAAAAAGGAAGACGAAAAAGAGACGAAAGAAAAGGAAAAGAAAATCATATCGCATTGAGTACGGAGAAGTAATTACAGAGCATGATCAAGACATCTAGGATGGTTTGACCCCTCGATCCCATTCTTTGAAACAAAATCATTGAGTTGGCTTACCTAAGGATCAAGCTGTAAAAGAACCTTAGCACACAAATACTTTGAGTCTGGTTCAGATCATTTATTCAAACAGTCGGATTTGAGTTACATCGAGTACTTTGAAGGTTCTCCGGTTTCGACACTGGGCATCATTTGAGGACGATAATATGTATAACTATTGGGACTATTTCGTAAAAGGCAGTATAGTATGTTGATATGAAACGTCATATCACATGATCTACTTTGACCTAGTGCAAGTAGCAAAGAGCAGAAAGCTAAACCAAGACTGGGGGCGACCAGTCTACCACCCCGCGAATAAGGGATATAATGGGAACTTGAGCCATGAGACGAAAGAGAACTGAGCAATCACCAGAAGAGAACTGGCAAAAGGAAACTGTAAGCATGCCTAGGGGGCGACCAAAGACATTAGTAGGCGAAGGGCGCCAGAGAACACAAGGAAGGCCTAACCCAGCGGAATAGGAAACACATACATGCATACACGTCACATGCACGCAATTTTTATCTTGTTTTTATTCGCAGGTTTTGAAGAAAATAAAAAAAAATCGGCAAAGACAAGAAACATTGGGAACAAGACCCACAATTTAAATCGGGAACAAGACCCACAACTCAATTCGGGAACAAGACCCACAACTCAAATTGGGAACAAGATCCACAACTCAAATTGGGAACAAGACCCACAACTCAAATCGGGAACAAGACACACAACTTAGTTTGGAACAAGACCCTCAACTCAATTTGGGAACAAGACCCACAATTCAACTCGGGAACAAAACCCACAATTCAACTCGGGAACAAGACCCACATTCCAACTCGGGAACAAGACCCACAACTCAGTTCGGGAACAAAACCCCCAACTCAATCCGGGAACAAGACCATCAGCTCAATTCGGGAACAAGACCCTCAGCTCAAATCGGGAACAAGACCCACAATTCAAATTGGGAATAAGACCCACAACTCAGTTCGGGAACAAAACCCACTCGGTGGTTCGGGAACAAGACCCAGGGGTCACAGCGCCTCGCCATCAATCTGAACTCAAGTAACGGTTCGGGAATGAACCATCTTTCATCAAGTAACGGTTTAGGAATGAACCAGGGGTCAAGCACTTCGTCACCACCAACTCAGTTTAAAGCGTCTCAGAATAACCGGTAAGTTCGGTAATAGTTGGCGAGCCAGGTAAGTAAAAAATACATGCATTACTTTGATAGGATTGTCAATGTCACACACTGCACAAGTCCCATCAAAGTGGGGGCGACTGTAGACACTTGCATTTTGCATGAAATCCCAATGATGAGCCTCCTGTGGAGGCACTACTCGATAAGTTGCGGAAGTCGCGGGAAATGGACGTCGGAAGGGAAAAATTCAAGAAATAATTACATCAACAAATTTGAATCGCTAATTGGCCTCGGGTTCGCCCGATTAATCTCTGTTTTAAAATATTAAGCCTCGACCCAAAACCCCCACACCCATCCAGAGCCCATTTCGCCCAGGCCCAATCCAAAAAAAAATTAAAACATTTAAAACACATGTCACAAATTAAATTAAATCCAATTAAATTAAATCAAATCCAATTAAAATCAAAACAAATCTCATTCCTAAATTAAATAAATCCATTTCCTAAACTAAATAAATCACCTCACAAATCAAAGATATTCCCCACCAAAAATACACAAATTCTTTCCTAAATAATTTGATTAAATATATCCCCCATTATTGCATAATCTTTTTTTCCCTCCCATGCAAGGAAAACCCTAGCCCACTCTTATAAAAAGGAACATAAACCAAACCCTTCAACCAGAGATCACTCACTCGGCAGACCTGATCTCTCTCTTCCACACATTCACGAAAAAGATAAAAACCATATCCTCCACTCCCTATTCTTCTAACTCTATTAACGGCCATCACTCTCTCATTCAAAAACTGCACCACTCCCACTCGGCAGCTTCTCTCTCGGCTGGAACAAAAACAAATAAACCATAGACGTCCCTTCTTCACGTAGCAAATAGTGTAACAAAAACAAAGAAAAAGCATAAACCTTCTCATCTCTCTGGTCTTCCTCTATCTCGGCAAACAGTGAAACAAACCCTAAAAGACTTGGCTCCCTCTGATCCTTCACGCAACGGCCCCACTAACCAAACACTCTCAAACCTCACGTCCCCTTGCAAAAACACAAAGCAGACCCCACACGCCACTTACAACAAGCCCACGAAGACACACTCACACAGACCACGCACACTGCTCACACACACACACTGTCCACTCACATAAAAGATGTTTCATGCTCACTTTCACCTAACACAAAGAAGCAGCCCTCTCACTCATACACACTCGGAAACACAGCCCAAAGACGCGGCCCCCACCATCTTTCTAAACACCCACAAACTGACCAAATCAACGCCAAATACAGCAGCCACCTTCACAGACAAAATAACAAAATTTAGCCCTCACCGAAATAGAACCAGCCACTTTACCGTGAAACAAAATGGTGAAATAACCACCGAAAATATCCCAAACACAGCGGCTAAAATGCCCCGAAATATTGAGCCTAAATAGTCTTTAAAACACCTCAAAACAGTAAGCCAAAACCGTAAAAAATAGTAAAGAAAACAGAGAAAATAGTAAGTGAAAATAGAGAAAACAGCGAGCGAAAACAGCGAACCAGTGAAAACAATGGAGTATTAACCCTTCCAGCGACGACGTAATGCACTCCCGGGAAGCGGTTTAAAAGGTAAGACATGAGGGCACCCTTTGTTATATTTTTATTTTGTTATCCCGGACACGGTATGCTTGGTTGGACGTGGAATACATCCAATCGGGCATGCGAAGTCCTACATTGAAAATGGCCAAATTCTTTGGTCACATATTTATTATTCCGCATTTATTTCGTATTATTAGTCTTTCATTATTTCGCATTTAATTTATGTTTATTGTTATTTCATTGTTCCGTATTTATTTTGTATTATTTATCTTTCTTCATTGTTTCGCATGTTTGTCTCTTCGGTTATTTATGGTTATATGCATTATCATGTTTCATGTATGTCAATATTGGTTTAGTAATTGAGTGTTGCCTCTCATGGTATATCGGATGGAAACCCAGACATAAATTTCGTAGCCGAATCCGAATGGATGGTAGTGCGGTCTGTACTTGGGATACAACTCCACGTACCGTTAGGGGAAACACTCATGCATGTGTTTATGTGATTATAGATGTCTTTTTTTGTGATCTCGTTCGAATGCGTTTCTGAACGCTACTCGAACGCATGCATTCGGCCTTACCCCGTTCGAACGCGTTTCTGAACGCTACTCAAATGCGCATACATTTTGTCCTGTCATACATGATATCTCGTCTCGTTCGAATGTGTTTATGAACGCTACTCGAACGCATAAATTCGACCTTATCCCGTTTGAACGTGTTTCTGAATGCTACTCGAACGCGTGCATCTTGTTTATCGTTCGAACGTGTTTACGAACGCTACTCGAACGCGCACACACTGGACAAATTCTTTCCTCATGTTTCATACATATTTGCATCTTTGGTTATTTCTTTCTGCATAATGTGATTAAATATCCATTCTTTAACATAGTATGCTTCCATTGTTTCTATTAATGTTCATGGGTATGCAAACTTGTGTGTTGATTAAATTATCTTGCATGTGCTGCATAAGACTTGGTTATACTATTGCATAAATCTTTTCATTACAATTGGCATAAGTAAGGGACCATTCCGAACCCAACGGTTTGAGGTCTTCCCTTGCGAGGGGTGAGTGCAGCCTTAAATCATTTCCCAGTTCACACTGGGTGGCGACTCCATTTTTATTTCTCCGGTTTAGTCCCCTGCGGGCTACTCCGTACTCCCAACCGGGCCGCAAGCTACTTCGTACTCCCGACCGGGCCGCGAGCCCGGGACAGCGTCATCCACTTTTGTACCTCGTCCACAAAGTGTTATACATAAGAGGATTTAAATTTGAAATTAGTAATCCTTAATAGTTGACACACTTAAAAAGTGGTTCTTTACTCCCAAGTATAAGAGTGTCGAAGTAATAAAATAATCTGGTAATTCCGGGGTCGATCCATATGGAATAAATTTAATAAGATAAAATAATAATTTGAGTGAAAAATAAAAATGTTGGATTGTTTGAAGTGATTGGAAATTTTAATTTAAATTGCAACAATAAAATAAAATGTTGGGGCTAGGGAATCCACTTATAATATTTCAAATTTAGAAATCTCACTTTTTATAATAAATAAATTATTATTATTACCTAAATAATTTATTTCAATAATTAATTATGCCAAAATATTTAAAACCAGCCATAAAGGCGGTGATAACTTTGTCTATAATAAGTCTAGTTAGGTACTCAATTATGTCAAATAAATAAAACCATCCATATAGGCGGTAACAAAGTTTGTCAATAATTAATCCAGATTTAAATAGTAATCATTAGATTACAATTTATATATTATAATATAAGTGAGATTAATCTAAATTTCCATATTAAAAGCTTCACCAAAAATAAAACACACAAGAGTTAGATCCCTTCACAAAATTACAGAGAGAATCGTGTAAAGGAAGTTGAGGAAATAAGGTGTTGAGCACCTCTATTTATAGCAAGAGGTATCCACCGAAAGGTGGATGTGACCCTCCACTAATTATTTGTTTAATTATTTTTTAATAATTACAAATGACACACTTGGATCTTTCATCAATTTCGGTATTGAAAACTTCAGAATTAGAGAATCATATCAGCAGTAAAGTTGTAGATCTTTGAATATTCTTTCATCTGGAACTGGAATCACTTCAATCCAATATTGGAGTAAAAAGTTATGGCCAAAATACGAAATTTGCGCAGGGTTGGAATTTCTGAATTTGTACACTGTTAGAACACCATTTCAAGTTTTTGGCCTCCAAAATCCAAATATCATGTCCAGTTTTCTAATTATGCATCCAAAGTATTATTTCACCTACATAATAAATAAAAATCACAATAAAAATATATAAAACATGAATTTAATTATTATGCTAAATTAATAGGATTAATGAAACTACAAGTGTAAAATGATTGATTTTTCTTTTAATAAATGTGCATTTTTTAGTGTTCATCAATAGTTCGTAGAGAGCAAATAAAGACGAGCATTTTGTTTGTGGTTTATCTACATTTGCGGTCCATTTCATATTGTATGACGACTTTGATCTGGGTTCATTCATGTGGTGACATGGGAATGGAGGCACCTTATATGATGCGATCATATAGGACTGTACCAAGACAGAAATGAATTTCTTTTAATATTCTTTAAACAAAGAAATTCATATCAGTTTAATAGATGATCATATATGGATTGATCTGAATCCTGAGTGTACTACGAGCTCCTGTATGGTAGGCTATATCATTTGATTTACAAATGTGAGGTTGGTGAAGAAATCACGACAAATAGCTACGTATTTTGGGGACATGGTTTGGTGTTTAACTGGGGACGTTTTACATAGATATGGAATCCACTCCTTCTTGCGAGAAGTAGATGAGTACCTTCCTTATGGGTTGATTAGATACTTGAACGATTAGAGCGCTCAAGTCTTTCTATTACAAATAGAAAGATTAATATTCATAATAGTTATGAATAAATAGTTCATTAGAGAATGAATGGTGCTTAGGGCACAAAATAATTAGAGGGTATAACGGACATTATGACCCGACTCTAATTATGAGATACTCGTGGAGGGTCAATCTGTATGCAGTGATTATATCGGTGGACGCCGATGACTTTCGGTATAAAATATGTCTACAATAACGAGAGTGCAACTTTAAGTTTTTAATGGAATAACCTAAAATTAATAATTCAGAATATTTAATTAAAGAGTTTTAATTTATATTTTGAAATTGTTGGTGTAACATCCCCGATATGGGAATTTTACCGGCAAGCAACAGATCTCACTGTCGCCTAAGTCTCTAACTCACGTACTGGAACTATTACTCTTATCTTAATGATATGCCATGCTTATTCAATCACACATGCATCTTGGTAACTTAAATAAACTTAAATGCTAGTTCATGAGAACGAGTATATGCATATATATATATATATATATATATATATACATGGTCAAGAGTATACAAAGTATATATATAGTATATGTATACAACATCAATACATGTCAATGATACAACAAAACGACATCCAGAAACTATATTCTACATGAACATAGGTCTGGTAAGATGGACCTGATGACTAGTGACTACGGTGTAACACTTGTCCTCGAATTGGGTCTCCAAGAGCGGGACATGGCTCACCAAATAAAGAATCCAGCAAAAGAATTGGGAAGTGGTGGGGGTGAGTCCTGAGGATCTCAGTGAGTAGAGCTACAAAATAAGAAACTGAATCAGAACATCTAAGTAAAATCATTTAAATCTGAAAATGCTTTTGAAAACTTTGCTTGAAATCTGGGTCTTTTCTTAAAATCTGAAAAAAGCCTTTCTGAAAACTTCTGAGAAAAATATCTCTAATACTGTGGAAAAACTTGACGCATGGAGGCGTTACGTATCACCGTCCCCCCATACGCATACCTACAGCCAGAGTGCAAATCCATGACTTTGGGGCGTTACGTATCGCCGTCCCCCAAGCAACTGAATTAGAGCCGATATTACTGATCCATGCTACTACCTGACCCTGAAAATGGTCTTTGGGCATTACGTATCGCCTTCCCCCTAGCCCTGAACTACGTGTGCATACGGTCTCTGTTTTTCAAATCCATAAGTAAGTGCTGAGGTGGGTTTTTCCCCCATGCCTCGAAAAACATAAAAGTATTGCTTTTAAACTTTAAAACTTTCAAATCAAATTTCACATAATAAGTAACTGATAATTAAATAAGGCTAACGCCCTAAAATTTTAAAGATAAGTATGAAACAATAACAAGTGTATACAAATCAACTTAAAAGAAAAGCATCTACTCACAGATTTGAAGTCCGGTCAAGCTTCCTTCACGTCGCTGGAGGCGAACGCGGCTCCAGATGAGTATCTATGTGGGATACACGAGGTTAGAATCATAAATTATAAAATACTGTTTGAAAACAAATTAAGTTCTTTAACCTAGTTGGATTACTCTCTTAGAACATTTTTATCCTTTTAAAGAAATGTAAAATAAAATCCAGGCCCTTAGTCTCGCAACTTCTAAAAAATTTCTGAACTTTTGGGCTCGCGTCATGACGCTGGTCCCATCCGTGTCGCGACGCGCACGTGTAAATCATATGCACGTCTCTGCCTTGCGCGACTCCGAATTCAGGAACAGTATTTTATTTCTCCATGATTGACCCCCAAATCTCATTTCATACAATCACAAACAACTACCCTCATCTAAATATCACTTTGTCAGACTTCTGATATCTCATCTCCACCAAAGATCCTATCACTCTTACTAAATATTCCAACTAGAATGTGATAATTAATATTCATCTAAACATGGGTTTCCCAATCAAATAACCAACAATAAACACATGACTACTTATCAACAACATACTACTATCATCAAGCCATTTCAACTCAAAACATCAAGATTTGGGTCAAGCAATCCTACCTTATTTCAATGTCTTCCTCACCAAAGAAATCTGAAAGCTTTCTTCTCCCACTTGGATTTCAATTAGGGAAAAGCAATACCGTACTCTTTCATGTACGTATGAAACTTACTGCTTAAGTATTTTCCATTACGGTCTTACCGTGGCGGAATAATACTATAGTCGATCTGTTTTTTACTTCGTGTTGAAACTTCAAAAGTTTCTGATCTGTGTTCTTCAAAAGAAACACATAACCATAACGTGATGCTACATCCGTCAAGGTCACGAAATATTCATGTTCACATCTAGTCTAGCTAGATATGGGCCCACTAACTTCACCATGGATAGGGCTAACAGATCGGTGGCCTCTTTTACTATTACCAAGTAAATAGTATTTTAGGTACTTTACCTAATAAACTATATTCGCAGACCTTATTTGAATAGTCAAATCAGTCCTAGTACCCACTCTTCAAAAGTGTGGATATACGAGTCTCGTTTAATTGTGTCCTAGACAACAATGCCACAAATAAGTCTCTATTGATCAAATCAATTTGAGCTATTTATTTGTCATTTTATATGTTTGAGATTTTATTATATTCAAAATATAAATTCTGTTATTCACATCTAATGTGTTTATCTCAGTATCATCTTTTTATAATAAAACACTTTAGTGTTCTAGAATATAAAGGTTTATCCGCAACGGATTAAACACTGATATAGAGATAATGTCTCTAGTCAAACTAGTTACATTATAACAGTTCCTAATTTAAGTACATACCCAAAGGGTAGTTCCTAAACTTAGGTATCTACGGTCGAAACAACGACTTTCGTCCCGTTTCAGATTTGCAGAGAAATCTCAGCTTGAAGTCAGTATCCAGCTCATAGCGGATTCTGAACATCAATGCATATATTTTATGTACCACACTAAGTATTTAAAATCCAATTTCAATACTAGTAGTGAACATAACTTTGACAAATATTTTTAAAGTTAGAGTCTCGCCCTTTCTTTAATTCCTTCGTGTCTGCCATATCCAAATGGTAGTCACTTTGGGATATGTCAATTATCTTTTCAATATTTCACAAACCTTTGGCCAAGCCTTGGGTTTTAGAATATCGAAATGATGTGCACCTTGTGCAACTTGCCCAATTGCAAACTTTGACTTTATCTCCACTAGAACAGTCAAATCAATTCTCTAAGAATTATAAATTGAAATTTTAATACCTTTTAAATCTAAAGATAGATTTATTGACAAGTATATTAAATTAAGCACTAAAGTAATCATCACATAAATCTTCCAAAGATTTTATGCTCTACTATTTGCTTAATTATGGGCTTAGATATAACAAGTTATTTTATCCAATAAAGTAACCTATTATTAATTCCCAATGAAAATTAAATCATTTAAAACATTTAATCCAAGGATTATATATTTTAAATATTCAACTTTTCAATTCTTTCTTGATTTCAATAGTCCAACTATTTAATCAATTTAATAAGGTACTATTCATTATAATGATTACAATAATCCAATTATTTAATCAACTATAATTTTAATTCAATTATATTGATTACTATAATCCAATTATAAAATCAACTATATATCGAATGAGTTTGTATATAGTCCAACTATATATATATTTAAAACAACATAAAATATTAGTCCAACTAATACTTTTGATTAATATGACGAGTAAAATATAGATGAGCGCTTTTAGCGAGTATTCGAACGAATGTTGCAAATTCAATACTTACCTCCCACTATTTTTCGTCGAGCCTCTAACCCTCTGTCGAGTACTCGGGAAACTGTGTTTCCTAGTGGGCTAGGATCCCGTTAAATATCACACAATCTTGACTTTGGCCAACAAATTGTATGATAATTAACTAGGTAGATCTCGAAGATCAATTAGATCTCATCCAACTCCTAGATCCAGTAGGTGGACATCCAAGTCCCAAACATATATCTAATATATGCCTATATATCGAATATATACCCTAACCTTTTTCCTCTGAATCAACTAGGCCTTGGCTTTGGCACAACAAACCTAGTGATCCCAGTCAAGCGCGGACCCATTGACATGGAAGCTTCGTAATCAATGTCAATGGACAAGAAGTGGTCTTGACTTTGGCCAACAAACCACAACTTGGACACGACACCGATATGGAACAAAGCCTCGTGATTAAAACACATCTTCGACGGACAAGGGCTTGACTTTGGCCAACAACCCCTGCCAATCTCGGATCTTGAGCAAGAATCACTCAATGGAAGGAAAATAAATGCTTGATATTTAACGAGGGTTTTTCGCGTGCAAATTGGCTACCAATTTAATTATCTTTGTTAAGGTCTCATCATCATACACCCTTAAACATGCATTCTAAATACATAATAAAGCGAGTATGAAAATAAATAATAATGATATGCGGATGGATACTTAACACATTGATCCTAGATCAAATCTCTCCCTTTCTCACTCAAGCTAGCACTTGTATTACTTCTACCCGTTACACTACACTTCTAAAGAAACCTCATTTACATGGAGGGGAATAGGTGAGAAGAGAATACAAAGAGAATGAAGGTGATAAGGCTGGACACGCAGGTCCAATTTAATAAATCGAATTTATTACAACAATTTCTAAAATTGCCCCACCCGACTAATATCCATCCGATATACATTATTCATACAACACAACCACGTATTCACACACATAAGCATGCTATCAATCAATCTAATCAAATTAATTAATCTGATAATTAAGTGATCATCCAATGTTCAAACAACGATTTGATTTTGTTCGAGTCAAACTCGTTTTTGCGAATAAGTACTCAAAGCACAAATTCATGAATTAAATTAAACTACATCATTAAATCTAATTTAACATGTATTTAATACTAATTCACTATTCAATTCCAAATTAAATATTACACTTTATATTAATAAACCTTTTACGATTTAAATTCCAAATTTAATCGTAACGCGTCTCAAAGACCGATTAACGTCCAACGTCAATTCAATTAAGGTCCAATGGGCTTTTAATTGATTTCTTAAGGCGTGGACTTTTGGTCAACTCGGGTCAAACCGATAACCAAAGTCCAATCCGGGATTTACCCCATAAGCCCATAAATCAATCTTGGCCCATTAGGCCCAATTGAACTTTAAAGGTTCATTAAGTCGCATTTGGGCTTAACGGAAGTGGTTTTGGGCCCAATTGGATCCAATCCATTTGGCCTAAACCCAACTTGATAAAATCAAGCCCAATAAGCCCAATTACAACATTAAAGTCCAATTTCCAAAATTAGGCCCAATTAATTAAATATACAAAATCCAATTTCATATTCAATTAAACTAAAGTGTATTACATGATCAATTACCCAAATCAACATTTCTAAAACATGAATTTACATAATTAATCATGGTCATTTTCATCAATTGGTGTCCAACACAAATTAATCAAAAATCAAACCCATTTACATGCTTAAAGGTCTCGGCCAAGGGAGGGATTTTTATCCGATTCGAATTCAATCCAATTAATTTCACAATCGATATTAAATCCTTATCCCGAATGATTTCCAATACATCCAATGTTCAAAAATCAAAAGATACCAAGACATTAGGGCATAATACCTATTCGGCCAAGGTGATCAATTTGGGGATTTTATGTTCAATTCAAAATCCAATCCAATTAGTTCCAAATTAACATTATCCTTAATGATTCCAACTCATCAAATGAATCAAAAACAAAAATTCCAAGAATCCAAAATCATCCACACATTCGGCCAAGATAACACATTTGGGGAAAATTGTTCTAAACACTTTTTCTTGAAATTGATCAAATCAATCTTCAATATTACATATACTAAGCATGCTCAATCATCCAATTTTATTAAATCATGCTCAAATACAAAATACCCAATTTTAAGCCCTACAATTTCATGCTTGAACCTATAGCTCTTGATGCCATTGTTGGTTATTATCTAGGTCCCAAGATCAAACAAGACATGAAATAATGCGTGAATACACCAACGGAGGTAGTGGAATACTCACATCGATCGGTTGAGACGATTTGAAGAAGAATGAAGCCCAAAATGCTCACTGCCAAGGGCGCCCAGTGCAACCAGTCCACTGCCCTCCAAATCAGAATTTTGAGCTGAGAAACGGAGCTCCAAGCTTCGTCAAACGGATCCCGGCTCATGGGTGAACCTCCCTACCACCTTCGCAAGTCTCGTAAGTGTGCTAGCACTTGAGTTTTTGCCACAAAAACTCACTCTTGCCTCCCTCATGCTCACCGTTTTTTTTTTAGTGTGAAACCAGTGAGTGTTAATTTTGCCCATTTGGGCGTGAGCCAAAGAGAGAGTTAGGAGAGAGAGATGTGTTTTTACCTGTGTATAAGTTGTAAAAGCTTTTGATTATATATTTTCCTAAAATAATAATCAATTTCCATTTAATTTTATCCAATAAATTAAGAGCAATGATATACACACATACAATCTCACTAACAAAAATTACACCCCTCTCACTGTAGCTACAGTGATTGCTACAGTAATCACTGTAGCTACAGTGAGAGTGGTGTAGTTTTTGTTAGTGAGATTGTATGTAAGTGAAGCATTTTTCATAAATTAAAATGAATTTTGGAGCCAAAAACCAAAAGGTTTTCCCTCCACTAGCTTTCACTATTCATGTCAACTCCATCACTATTCACATCAAGTCACTTTAATAAAGTGACATGTTGTCAAGTCACATCACTCAAAGTGACAAGTGATTTGACGCTTGATGCGACTAATGATTTGACGCTTGATGCAACTTGCGTTGCCGCACTCGAATTCGAAATACGAATGCGCTCGCAATCACACTCGGGCTCGGGTTCGCTAATTCTCAATTAGCGAATTTTTCCGTCGCGTCGTAATTAAATGATTACGCCTAGCGAATTCACTATTCACGTCGTTAACGAATTAATTCTAAATTAATTCGTTCGCCCGAATTAAAATCTAATTTTAATTCCGCGTCGAAATCTAATTTCGTTTAATATATCGAATATATTAATTTAATCGATTAATTCCAAATTAATCGTTATCTCTCCCTAGACGATATTTTATCCTAGATAAAATATCTCTATAATTAATCCTAGATTAATTTTCTCTCTCTACTATATAATCCCTGATTATTTAAGAGTGCGAGTTATGCGTCATCGGTGGATTATCGGGAAGCGACCCATGAGATCCCCGGATATGTTGGCAGTAAATACGGTCGTCGGAGTATCCGAATCACGTACGTACCAAGTACTACGTTCTACCGATTTACGAGACAAGGTCGACTCCTAGCAAAGCACCAAGTCTTCCCAATTCTCCGGACATATCCATATAGAATATACAA